>LFJQ01000084.1:600000-892377 GCA_001182835.1 Oropetium thomaeum
TGTTCGCCCCTCATAAAAATTCCATTTTCTGGTAGTGGTAATGTGTTCTCTTTCCTGCATATTAACCCTTCAAATTTCTTGATCAGACCCCATTCCTCTTCTTTAACACTATTATACATCAGCCAATGAATATAATGTTTCGAGAATTCTGTGATGCCGCCATCAATTTAATTACTATCGAATACCTGGGATATCAGATTAAAATATATTTTATACTAAATTCACAACAATGATCAATTCGATCTTCCAACAAAGATCAATTCACAACAATTTAATTAGTAATAACTTTCTTAACGGAATAATCATTTGTGGCTACTAAGTGGCCCAGCCACAACCACCCCTTAATATGTGGCGAGCTCAGAGTGGCCCGCCACACTTCTATCTGTCCACAGAGTGGCGGGCCACATAGGAGCCCGCCATATGTTTTACACAACTATGTGCCAGGTGCCTATGTGGCCCGCCACATTTCAACCGCTGATGTCACTATACCCGTCATATTTTGTCTGCTTTGCTCGAAATATGACAGGACATGCTAAAATAACCTATGCCCTCCACATATTGCATTTTAGGTGTTGTCACTAGAAATCGATATCGTAGTAGTATACAGCGTGTTCCTCTGGTCTGCCTGTCGTGCTGGCGAGATCCTGACATGCAGAACTTGTTGGTTTGAATGGTATCGAATTGATGGCATGTGACATCTCAAGATAAATCCTTGTTAATCAAATAATTCCGCAAGTCTAATGGTGCTCAAATAAAGAGTTAAACTTCCAAATTATCTAATTGAATTAGTGGAACTAAATAAATGAGATCCAATTCACAATTTAAGATGAATTAGAAGGTTTCCAATTCCAATGCTAAATTGATTAAATTTGGAAATTTAATGGAAGAGGTGCATGTTAATCTTTCATGTAATCGATAATAGAAGATTAATTGTTGGTATAAAAGCCTATAATTCTAAAGTATATCCGAATTGGGAACCTAATTGTATAGGGAGAATTAAATAATTGGATAATGCGACCAAATAAATGGTAAAGAGTTCAAATTTGAAAATAAAATCCAAATTCAAATCTTAATCCTTCTTTGCACTCAAAAATTTCCATTCTTGTCTAGTCGAGTCCCCACAAACAATGGAATCTTCAATTCTTATCTTTATTCCTTGGGAAGGGCATTTTTCAAAAATACCAAACTTTTCCGTCTCTCTCTCTCTTCTTTTCTCTTTTTCTTTTCCTTTCCATTCTCTCTGCTGGCTCTGCCCGCCGACTGCGCCCGCCGACTGCTCTGCCCGACCGACGCACCGCTGCTGCCGCGTCGCCTACTGACGCAGCCGCCCTACATCGCTGTTGCGCTCCTAGCCGAGCAAGACAGGAGCAAAACGACGCGCGCTATAGAATTCCTCCCGCGCGTGCCGCTGCTGCCCGCTCGCCAGCTCGCTGGCGTCCGTCAGTGCGTAGCCACTGCCGGCCATCATCATCGCGCGCACGAACACGCCAAGTCAATCGCGTGCGCCTTATCCTCCCCCCACTGGCTCCATTCCTCTTCCTCCCGCCCATTTTCCTTCTTCTTCTCTGCACCGCCGGCCATGGCCGCCGCTCGAGCGTGCACGGCGATAGGCCGCTCCGCTGCGTTCCGCCCCTAACCAACCCCTCTAGCACGTGCGCAACACCCCACTGCTCCTTCCCGAGCTGCTCTTTCTTCTTCCCGAACTCGCAACCTTCGAAAAATGCCGGCGAAATCCTATCTGAGCGCCGCCGCGATCTCCTTCGCCGTTGACGACAGGAACCTCACCGCCGTTGAGTTTCGGTTTGATTCCTCTTGCTGGCGAAAGCCCCTCGTCATGCTCTCTCTGATTTCCATGACCTCGTCGAGCACCGTGGAACATGGACGCCGGAACAGGCATGCCACCGACGGAGCTCCACTGCGCCGCTACCTCACCAAAGCCGACCTACCTCCGGCGTTCCCCCGACTCCTAACCTTGCTAGGCAGCCCCGCCGACCTCCACAGAAGCCCACCGGCAAGCTGAACGCCGTCCACCGCCGTCGTCTTCACCACGGACCGCCGTCGGCCAAGCTCCGATGAGCTCTGCTGCCCCCATCTTGACCAACTTGCTCCCCGAGTCACGCTGAGCACCATGCGCCCCTTGGTTGCCGCCGCCGACGTTTCTCCGACGAGAATCGCCGTCGAGCACCGCTTGCACGCCGCCTCCCCCATTCTGTGCCACTGCCATGTGGACCCTGCTCGACTTTCAAATATTATTCATTCCCAGAAATTTCCTAGGACTTGTAAAATCCACCAAAAATCGAATATTGCTCAGAAAAATGCAACCTCTATATGTTGGATTCCTTTTGTCCAGAACTATCACCTGGAGCACTCACCTCTTTATGTTAACAAAATGTTTGGGCACAATAAGTCTTATAAGTAAAACTATCATAGAATTTTTATGGCTAATCTAGTCACCTAAAAATCTTGATATTTGGTCAGTGGGCCTCTTTTAGCACAACTTTGACACCACAAAAATTTTGACTGGTGTAACTCTGTGTTTCATTAAATTGTGCTTAAAATCTATATATAAATTTATTTATTAAATTCTTTTTTTTTCAACCTTTAAAGGTAAAATCACCAAACTTGGTACAAATGTTCCTGAGCTCATGTTTCCTTTGCAGAAAAACTCCGTGGCTCAAAAACCTTCTAAACTTGAGGAATTTATGTTTTTGCTTGCATCCACCTTAATTAATGACTAAATCACCTTTATTTTTTTAAAAAAGAAATACTTCAGACTAAACTAGTAAAAATTAACAGCACTAAAAAATGTCCTGAGCATTCTTTTTCGCCCACATCATGCTAATGTAAGAATAATCATTTATTTTACTAAGTCTTGACAATCACCAGTTTACATTTGCATTTTCCTTATATAGGGACCGATCCCGAAATTCCGGTAGAGAACGTGACTCCGGAGGAGGCACCCGCAGAAACTAACTTTTCTCTTGAGTGTGCTGACCACTCCGCAGACCAAGGCAAGTCCCGGTGCACACCTATGTTTTACATGATTTATTTTTATTATTATGTGTGTAGGATTTGTCTGTGCATTAAGTTTTGAGAAAATTGCCGTGAAACCTAGTTGCATGACTTGGTAGGATTTCCTATGGGTTGTTTTTGCTGAGCCATCGCGATAAAATGCCATGCATTAAGGATAGGAAATGGTAGAATATGAGTAGTATGGAGACTACTCATGTTTGTTTAATCAAAGAAGGAAGTTTGAGGAATCTGAGTTAACATATGATTAAAACATGAGAACTTTATCGGGTGCGGTTGCATTGGTCAAGTTTGAGTTGTGTACCGAATGCATACTGGTAAATGGGACCCAAGAAACCGATGTAGCTCATTGTGCTTTGTTTGACGATTGGCCATCTCTTTTTCCGGGTGAATGGACCGTTATGGTGGATGAATTCGCACTTTTGTTTCTGGACTTGTGCTAGTGGGAAAGGATTGGGGCCGTACAGGGATGCAAGGCATCCTTGGAGAGATGGATGTTGAACCAACTCTGTCACGATGTTGTGAAAGGTAGCCACGTGTGACTCATTCGAGTGTGCACGTGTCGTGTCATTTGGGTTTCTCCTGCAGGATGTAAATCAATTATAATTGCCACCCCTCATGGTTATGAGTACCGCTTGCTCCTTCTGCCGCAGCGATATATTTAGTAGAACTATGATGAAAATTTGCTGGCTTAATCCCTGAACTTGTTGTGCTGAAATCTTGACTGTTTAGTATAGTGACACAATTAGATGATTAATAATGAACCCTGTAACTTGGCTAAAAATTTGAAAGACAACTAGTAGGCTGTTCGTGCAAATCGAAGGTTAACTTCCACAAATATTTCCTGCATTTTAGGAGTCGGCCATTGGATGACCATATTGATGGGTAATTCTTGCTGAGTATTAGTTGCTCAGGGTTTGTGGATTAATTATTTTTTACAAGTGATTCCTCTAACTTTGGCTTTTATGGCTTTGGTGGTAGGGAAGGGGAAGCACCTTCTGAGTGGACCTTCGAGTGGGTTCCCGCTTCTCCGGCCCATGAAGATTAAGCATCATAGGGGTGAGGTACTTAATTGTATCGTGAGTTGTAAATATTTAGTTTCTGCTATCTCGCGCTTTGTTTTCAAAACTACGCTTCCGCACTTTCAATTTCTAAACCAATGATGTAATATTAAGAATTAATGTACCCTTTAATCATGTTTTACGTGTTCTCGTTAATTATTGTACTGTATGGTCGCTTGCTTCGCCAAGTGACACCCCAAATGATCCTGGATGAGCAACCGTACGGTTTTATCGGACGGGGTTGTGACACCTGGTATCAGAGCTTTTTGGGGAGTAGTACTCTAATTAATGCTTATGTGACACCCCAGGTGTCACCAGGACCTAAATCGACAACTTAAAACCCTAATCGACTAAAATTTCACACTTAAGAGCAGAATCGACACTGGTGGTAAAAAGAAATGTTGTTGAAATTCTCCAAAGGGACACTACGCCAATTGTGACAAACAACAGAACTCGACTAGTAGGTTCAGAAAGTTTCCACCCACAGTGTCGAAAAACCTTCTTCTTCGAGAAGAAATTAATGAAACTCTTCGAAACAACCAAAACATGTTTGTTTGGCCGAACGGAATGTATTGGACGCGTTCTTCGAGGGAATGCCTCCGATGTGTGCGACGGCGCGTCTCGTTCAAATCGGGCGTCGTTTTCGCACCACTTTTACTTCCGTAATTAAACTCTCCGAAACAACCAAAACATGTTTCTTTGGCCGAACGGAATGCATTGGACTCGTTTGTTTGTGTTCTTCGTGGGAATGCCTTCGATGTGTGCGACGGCTTGTCTCGATCAATCGGGCGTCGTTTTTGCACCACTTTTGCTTCCGAAATGGAACTCTCGGAAACAACCAAAACATGTTTGTTTGGCCCAAAGGAGTGTATTAGATGGGTTTCTTGGTGTAGTTCAACGGAATGCTTCCGATGTGCGCGATGGCGCGTTTCGACCAAATCGGGCGTCGTTTTCGCACCACATTTACTTCCATAATGAAACTCTCTGAAACATCCAAAACATCTTTTTGTTTGGGCGAACGGAATGTATTGGACGCGTTTGTTTGTGTTCTTCGAGGGAATGCCTCCGATGTGTGCTACGGCGCGTCTCGATCAAATCGGGCATCGTTTTTGCACCACTTTTACTTCTGAAATGAAACTCTCTGAAACAACCAAAACATGTTTGTTTGGCCCAAAGGAGTGTATTGGACGGGTTTCTTGGTGTGGTTCAACGGAAGGCTTCCGATGTGCGCGAGGGCGCGTTTCGATCAAATCGGGCGTTGTTTTCGCACCACTTTTACTTCCGTAATGAAACTCTCCGAAACATCCAAAACATGTTTGTTTAGCTGAACGAATGTATTGGACGCGTTTGTTTGTGTTCTGCGTGGGAATGCCTCCGATGTGTGCGACGGCGCGTCTCGATCAATCGGGCGTCGTTTTCGCACCACTTTTACTTCAGAAATGAAACTCTCCGAAACAACCAAAACATGTTTGTTTGGCCCAAAGGAGTGTATTGGACTGGTTTCTTGGTGTGGTTCAACGGAATGCTTCCGATGTGCACGAGGGCGCGTTTTGATCAAATCGGGCGTCGTTTTCGCACCACTTTTACTTCCGTAATGAAACTCTCCGAAACAACCAAAACATATTTGTTTGGCCGAACGGAATGTATTGGACGCGTTTGTTTGTGTTCTTCGAGGGAATGCCTCCGATGTGTGCGACGGCGCGTCTCGATCAAATCGGGCGTCGTTTTCGCACCACTTTTACTTCCGTAATGAAACTCTCCGAAACAACCAAAACATGTTTGTTTGGCCGAATGGAATGTATTGGACGCGTTTGTTTGTGTTCTTCGAGGGAGTGCCTCCGATGTGTGCGACGATGTGTCTCGGTCAAATCGGGCGTCGTTTTCGCACCACTTTTACTTCCGTAATGAAACTCTCCGAAACAGCCAAAACATGTTTGTTTGGCCGAACGGAATGTATTGCACGCATTTGTTTGTGTTCTTCGTGGGAATGCCACCGATGTGTGCGACGGGTTGTCTCGATCAATCGGGCGTAGTTTTCGCACCACTTTTACTTCAGAAATGAAACTCTCCGAAATAACCAAAACATGTTTGTTTGGCCCAAAGGAGTGTATTGGATGGGTTTCATGGTGTGGTTGAACGGAATGCTTCCGATGTGCGCGATGGCGCATCTCGGTCAAATCGGGCGTCGTTTTCACACCACTTTTACTTCCGTAATGAAGCTCTCCGAAACAACTGAAACATGTTTGTTTGGCCCAAAGGAGTGTATTGGACGGGTTTCTTGGTGTGGCTCAACGGAATGCTTCCGATGTGCGCGATGGCGCGTTTCGACCAAATCGGGCGTCGTTTTCGCACCACATTTACTTCCGTAATGGAACTCTCCGAAACATCCAAAACATGTTTGTTTGGCCGAACGGAATGTATTGGACGCGTTTGTTTGTGTTCTTCGAGGGAATGCCTCCGATGTGTGCGACGGCGCGTCTCGATCAAATCGGGCGTCGTTTTTGCACCACTTTTACTTCCGAAATGAAACACTCCGAAACAACCAAAACATGTTTGTTTGGCCGAACGGAGTGTATTGGACGGGTTTCTTGGTGTGGTTCAACGCAATGCTTCCGATGTGCGCGAGGGCGTGTTTCGATCAAATCGGGCGTCGTTTTCGCACCACTTTTACTTCCGTAATGAAACTCTCCGAAACAACCAAAACATGTTTGTTTGGCCGAACGGAATGTATTGGACGCGTTTGTTTGTGTTCTTCGTGGGAATGCCTCCGATGTCTGCGACGGCGCGTCTCGATCAAATCGGGCGTCGTTTTTGCACCACTTTTACTTCCGAAATGAAACTCTCCGAAACAACCAAAACATGTTTGTTTGGCCGAACGGAGTGTATTGGACGGGTTTCTTGGTGTGGTTCAACGGAATGCTTCCGATGTGCGCGACGGCGTGTTTCGATCAATCGGGCGTCGTTTTTGCACCACTTTTGCTTCCGAAATGGAACTCTCGGAAATAACCAAAACATTTTTGTTTGGCCCAAAGGAGTGTATTAGATGGGTTTCTTGGTGTAGTTCAACGGAATTCTTCCGATGTGCCCGATGGCGCGTTTCGACCAAATCGGGCGTCGTTTTCGCACCACATTTACTTCCATAATGAAACTCTCCGAAACATCCAAAACATCTTTTTGTTCGGGCGAACGGAATGTATTGGACGCGTTTGTTTGTGTTCTTCGAGGGAATGCCTCCGATGTGTGCGACGGCGCGTCTCGATCAAATAGGGCATCGTTTTTGCACCACTTTTACTTCTGAAATGAAACTCTCTGAAACAACCAAAACATGTTTGTTTGGCCCAAAGGAGTGTATTGGACGGGTTTCTTGGTGTGGTTCAACGGAAGGCTTCCAATGTGCGCGAGGGCGCGTTTCGATCAAATCGGGCGTTGTTTTCGCACCACTTTTACTTCCGTAATGAAACTCTCCGAAACATCTAAAACATGTTTGTTTAGCTGAACGAATGTATTGGACGTGTTTGTTTGTGTTCTGCGTGGGAATGCCTCCGATGTGTGCGACGGCGCGTCTCGATCAATCGGGCGTCGTTTTCGCACCACTTTTACTTCAGAAATGAAGCCCTCCGAAACAACCAAAACATGTTTGTTTGGCCCAAAGGAGTGTATTGAACGGGTTTCTTGGTGTGGTTCAACGGAATGCTTCCGATGTGCGCGAGGGCGCGTTTTGATCAAATCGGGCGTCGTTTTCGCACCACTTTTACTTCCGTAATGAAACTCTCCGAAACAACCAAAACATATTTGATTGGCCGAACGGAATGTATTGGACGCGTTTGTTTGTGTTCTTCGAGGGAATGCCTCCGATGTGTGCGACGGCGCGTCTCGATCAAATCGGGCGTCGTTTTGGCACCACTTTTACTTCCGAAATGAAACTCTCCGAAACAACCAAAACATGTTTGTTTGGCCGAACGGAGTGTATTGGACGGGTTCCTTAGTGTGGTTCAACGCAATGCTTCCGATGTGCGCGAGGGCGTGTTTCGATCAAATCGGGCGTCGTTTTCGCACCACTTTTACTTCCGTAATGAAACTCTCCGAAACAACCAAAACATGTTTGTTTGGCCGAACGGAATGTATTGGACGCGTTTGTTTGTGTTCTTCGTGGGAATGCCTCCGATGTCTGCGACGGCGCGTCTCGATCAAATCGGGCGTCGTTTTTGCACCACTTTTACTTCCGAAATGAAACTCTCCGAAACAACCAAAACATGTTTGTTTGGCCGAACGGAGTGTATTGGACGGGTTTCTTGGTGTGGTTCAACGGAATGCTTCCGATGTGCGCGACGGCGTGTTTCGATCAATCGGGCGTCGTTTTTGCACCACTTTTGCTTCCGAAATGGAACTCTCGGAAACAACCAAAACATGTTTGTTTGGCCCAAAGGAGTGTATTAGATGGGTTTCTTGGTGTAGTTCAACGGAATGCTTCCGATGTGCGCGATGGCGCGTTTCGACCAAATCGGGCGTCGTTTTCGCACCACATTTACTTCCATAATGAAACTCTCCGAAACATCCAAAACATCTTTTTGTTTGGGCGAACGGAATGTATTGGACGCGTTTGTTTGTGTTCTTCGAGGGAATGCCTCCGATGTGTGCGACGGCGCGTCTCGATCAAATCGGGCATCGTTTTTGCACCACTTTTACTTCTGAAATGAAACTCTCTGAAACAACCAAAACATGTTTGTTTGGCCCAAAGGAGTGTATTGGACGGGTTTCTTGGTGTGGTTCAACGGAAGGCTTCCAATGTGCGCGAGGGCGCGTTTCGATCAAATCGGGCGTTGTTTTCGCACCACTTTTACTTCCGTAATGAAACTCTCCGAAACATCCAAAACATGTTTGTTTAGCTGAACGAATGTATTGGACGTGTTTGTTTGTGTTCTGCGTGGGAATGCCTCCGATGTGTGCGACGGCGCGTCTCGATCAATCGGGCGTCGTTTTCGCACCACTTTTACTTCAGAAATGAAGCCCTCCGAAACAACCAA
Source organism: Oropetium thomaeum (assembly GCA_001182835.1). Taxonomy (NCBI): domain Eukaryota; kingdom Viridiplantae; phylum Streptophyta; class Magnoliopsida; order Poales; family Poaceae; genus Oropetium; species Oropetium thomaeum. The sequence continues at coordinate 609,116 of LFJQ01000084.1, forward strand.
AACATGTTTGTTTGGCCCAAAGGAGTGTATTGAACGGGTTTCTTGGTGTGGTTCAACGGAATGCTTCCGATGTGCGCGAGGGCGCGTTTTGATCAAATCGGGCGTCGTTTTCGCACCACTTTTACTTCCGTAATGAAACTCTCCGAAACAACCAAAACATATTTGATTGGCCGAACGGAATGTATTGGACGCGTTTGTTTGTTTTCTTCGAGGGAATGCCTCCGATGTGTGCGACGGCGCGTCTCGATCAAATCGGGCGTCGTTTTGGCACCACTTTTACTTCCGAAATGAAACTCTCCGAAACAACCAAAACATGTTTGTTTGGCCGAACGGAGTGTATTGGACGGGTTTCTTAGTGTGGTTCAACGCAATGCTTCCGATGTGCGCGAGGGCGTGTTTCGATCAAATCGGGCGTCGTTTTCGCACCACTTTTACTTCCGTAATGAAACTCTCCGAAACAACCAAAACATGTTTGTTTGGCCGAACGGAATGTATTGGACGCGTTTGTTTGTGTTCTTCGTGGGAATGCCTCCGATGTCTGCGACGGCGCGTCTCGATCAAATCGGGCGTCGTTTTTGCACCACTTTTACTTCCGAAATGAAACTCTCCGAAACAACCAAAACATGTTTGTTTGGCCGAACGGAGTGTATTGGACGGGTTTCTTGGTGTGGTTCAACGGAATGCTTCCGATGTGCGCGACGGCGTGTTTCGATCAATCGGGCGTCGTTTTTGCACCACTTTTGCTTCCGAAATGGAACTCTCGGAAACAACCAAAACATGTTTGTTTGGCCCAAAGGAGTGTATTAGATGGGTTTCTTGGTGTAGTTCAACGGAATGCTTCCGATGTGCGCGATGGCGCGTTTCGACCAAATCGGGCGTCGTTTTCGCACCACATTTACTTCCATAATGAAACTCTCCGAAACATCCAAAACATCTTTTTGTTTGGGCGAACGGAATGTATTGGACGCGTTTGTTTGTGTTCTTCGAGGGAATGCCTCCGATGTGTGCGACGGCGCGTCTCGATCAAATCGGGCATCGTTTTTGCACCACTTTTACTTCTGAAATGAAACTCTCTGAAACAACCAAAACATGTTTGTTTGGCCCAAAGGAGTGTATTGGACGGGTTTCTTGGTGTGGTTCAATGGAAGGCTTCCAATGTGCGCGAGGGCGCGTTTCGATCAAATCGGGCGTTGTTTTCGCACCACTTTTACTTCCGTAATGAAACTCTCCGAAACAACCAAAACATGTTTGTTTGGCCGAACGGAATGTATTGGACGCGTTTGTTTGTGTTCTTCGTGGAAATGCCTCCGATGTCTGCGACGGCGCGTCTCGATCAAATCGGGCGTCGTTTTTGCACCACTTTTACTTCCGAAATGAAACTCTCCGAAACAACCAAAACATGTTTGTTTGGCCGAACGGAGTGTATTGGACGGGTTTCTTGGTGTGGTTCAACGGAATGCTTCCGATGTGCGCGACGGCGTGTTTCGATCAATCGGGCGTCGTTTTTGCACCACTTTTGCTTCCGAAATGGAACTCTCGGAAACAACCAAAACATGTTTGTTTGGCCCAAAGGAGTGTATTAGATGGGTTTCTTGGTGTAGTTCAACGGAATGCTTCCGATGTGCGCGATGGCGCGTTTCGACCAAATCGGGCGTCGTTTTCGCACCACATTTACTTCCATAATGAAACTCTCCGAAACATCCAAAACATCTTTTTGTTTGGGCGAACGGAATGTATTGGACGCGTTTGTTTGTGTTCTTCGAGGGAATGCCTCCGATGTGTGCGACGGCGCGTCTCGATCAAATCGGGCATCGTTTTTGCACCACTTTTACTTCTGAAATGAAACTCTCTGAAACAACCAAAACATGTTTGTTTGGCCCAAAGGAGTGTATTGGACGGGTTTCTTGGTGTGGTTCAACGGAAGGCTTCCAATGTGCGCGAGGGCGCGTTTCGATCAAATCGGGCGTTGTTTTCGCACCACTTTTACTTCCGTAATGAAACTCTCCGAAACATCCAAAACATGTTTGTTTAGCTGAACGAATGTATTGGACGTGTTTGTTTGTGTTCTGCGTGGGAATGCCTCCGATGTGTGCGACGGCGCGTCTCGATCAATCGGGCGTCGTTTTCGCACCACTTTTACTTCAGAAATGAAGCCCTCCGAAACAACCAAAACATGTTTGTTTGGCCCAAAGGAGTGTATTGAACGGGTTTCTTGGTGTGGTTCAACGGAATGCTTCCGATGTGCGCGAGGGCGCGTTTTGATCAAATCGGGCGTCGTTTTCGCACCACTTTTACTTCCTTAATGAAACTCTCCGAAACAACCAAAACATATTTGATTGGCCGAACGGAATGTATTGGACGCGTTTGTTTGTTTTCTTCGAGGGAATGCCTCCGATGTGTGCGACGGCGCGTCTCGATCAAATCGGGGCGTCGTTTTGGCACCACTTTTACTTCCGAAATGAAACTCTCCGAAACAACCAAAACATGTTTGTTTGGCCGAACGGAGTGTATTGGACGGGTTCCTTAGTGTGGTTCAACGCAATGCTTCCGATGTGCGCGAGGGCGTGTTTCGATCAAATCGGGCGTCGTTTTCGCACCACTTTTACTTCCGTAATGAAACTCTCCGAAACAACCAAAACATGTTTGTTTGGCCGAACGGAATGTATTGGACGCGTTTGTTTGTGTTCTTCGTGGGAATGCCTCCGATGTCTGCGACGGCGCGTCTCGATCAAATCGGGCGTCGTTTTTGCACCACTTTTACTTCCGAAATGAAACTCTCCGAAACAACCAAAACATGTTTGTTTGGCCGAACGGAGTGTATTGGACGGGTTTCTTGGTGTGGTTCAACGGAATGCTTCCGATGTGCGCGACGGCGTGTTTCGATCAATCGGGCGTCGTTTTTGCACCACTTTTGCTTCCGAAATGGAACTCTCGGAAACAACCAAAACATGTTTGTTTGGCCCAAAGGAGTGTATTAGATGGGTTTCTTGGTGTAGTTCAACGGAATGCTTCCGATGTGCGCGATGGCGCGTTTCGACCAAATCGGGCGTCGTTTTCGCACCACATTTACTTCCATAATGAAACTCTCCGAAACATCCAAAACATCTTTTTGTTTGGGCGAACGGAATGTATTGGACGCGTTTGTTTGTGTTCTTCGAGGGAATGCCTCCGATGTGTGCGACGGCGCGTCTCGATCAAATCGGGCATCGTTTTTGCACCACTTTTACTTCTGAAATGAAACTCTCTGAAACAACCAAAACATGTTTGTTTGGCCCAAAGGAGTGTATTGGACGGGTTTCTTGGTGTGGTTCAACGGAAGGCTTCCAATGTGCGCGAGGGCGCGTTTCGATCAAATCGGGCGTTGTTTTCGCACCACTTTTACTTCCGTAATGAAACTCTCCGAAACACAAAACATTTTGTTTGCGAACGAATGTATTGGACGGTTTGTTTGTGTTCTCGGGGAATGCCTCCGATGTGTGCGACGGCGCGTCTCGATCAAATCGGGCGTCGTTTTGCACCACTTTTACTTCCGAAATGAACTCTCCGAAACAACCAAAACATGTTTGTTTGGCCGAACGGAGTGTATTGGACGGGTTCTTGTGTGGTTCAACGAATGCTTCCGATGTGCGCGAGGCGGTTTCGATCAAATCGGGCGTCGTTTTCGCACCACTTTTACTTCCGTAATGAACTCTCCGAAACAACCAAAACATGTTTGTTTGGCCGAACGGAATGTATTGGACGCGTTTGTTTGTGTTCTTCGTGGGAATGCCTCCGATGTCTGCGACGGCGCGTCTCGATCAAATCGGGCGTCGTTTTTGCACCACTTTTACTTCCGAAATGAAACTCTCCGAAACAACCAAAACATGTTTGTTTGGCCGAACGGAGTGTATTGGACGGGTTTCTTGGTGTGGTTCAACGGAATGCTTCCGATGTGCGCGACGGCGTGTTTCGATCAATCGGGCGTCGTTTTTGCACCACTTTTGCTTCCGAAATGGAACTCTCGGAAACAACCAAAACATGTTTGTTTGGCCCAAAGGAGTGTATTAGATGGGTTTCTTGGTGTAGTTCAACGGAATGCTTCCGATGTGCGCGATGGCGCGTTTCGACCAAATCGGGCGTCGTTTTCGCACCACATTTACTTCCATAATGAAACTCTCCGAAACATCCAAAACATCTTTTTGTTTGGGCGAACGGAATGTATTGGACGCGTTTGTTTGTGTTCTTCGAGGGAATGCCTCCGATGTGTGCGACGGCGCGTCTCGATCAAATCGGGCATCGTTTTTGCACCACTTTTACTTCTGAAATGAAACTCTCTGAAACAACCAAAACATGTTTGTTTGGCCCAAAGGAGTGTATTGGACGGGTTTCTTGGTGTGGTTCAATGGAAGGCTTCCAATGTGCGCGAGGGCGCGTTTCGATCAAATCGGGCGTTGTTTTCGCACCACTTTTACTTCCGTAATGAAACTCTCCGAAACAACCAAAACATGTTTGTTTGGCCGAACGGAATGTATTGGACGCGTTTGTTTGTGTTCTTCGTGGAAATGCCTCCGATGTCTGCGACGGCGCGTCTCGATCAAATCGGGCGTCGTTTTTGCACCACTTTTACTTCCGAAATGAAACTCTCCGAAACAACCAAAACATGTTTGTTTGGCCGAACGGAGTGTATTGGACGGGTTTCTTGGTGTGGTTCAACGGAATGCTTCCGATGTGCGCGACGGCGTGTTTCGATCAATCGGGCGTCGTTTTTGCACCACTTTTGCTTCCGAAATGGAACTCTCGGAAACAACCAAAACATGTTTGTTTGGCCCAAAGGAGTGTATTAGATGGGTTTCTTGGTGTAGTTCAACGGAATGCTTCCGATGTGCGCGATGGCGCGTTTCGACCAAATCGGGCGTCGTTTTCGCACCACATTTACTTCCATAATGAAACTCTCCGAAACATCCAAAACATCTTTTTGTTTGGGCGAACGGAATGTATTGGACGCGTTTGTTTGTGTTCTTCGAGGGAATGCCTCCGATGTGTGCGACGGCGCGTCTCGATCAAATCGGGCATCGTTTTTGCACCACTTTTGCTTCTGAAATGAAACTCTCTGAAACAACCAAAACATGTTTGTTTGGCCCAAAGGAGTGTATTGGACGGGTTTCTTGGTGTGGTTCAACGGAAGGCTTCCGATGTGCGCGAGGGCGCGTTTCGATCAAATCGGGCGTTGTTTTCGCACCACTTTTACTTCCGTAATGAAACTCTCCGAAACATCCAAAACATGTTTGTTTAGCTGAACGAATGTATTGGACGTGTTTGTTTGTGTTCTGCGTGGGAATGCCTCCGATGTGTGCGACGGCGCGTCTCGATCAATCGGGCGTCGTTTTCGCACCACTTTTACTTCAGAAATGAAGCTCTCCGAAACAACCAAAACATGTTTGTTTGGCCCAATGGAGTGTATTGAACGGGTTTCTTGGTGTGGTTCAACGGAATGCTTCCGATGTCCGCGAGGGCGCGTTTTGATCAAATCGGGCGTCGTTTTCGCACCACTTTTACTTCCGTAATGAAACTCTCCGAAACAACCAAAACATATTTGTTTGGCCGAACGGAATGTATTGGACGCGTTTGTTTGTGTTCTTCGAGGGAATGCCTCCGATGTGTGCGACGGCGCGTCTCGATCAAATCGGGCGTCGTTTTCGCACCACTTTTACTTCCGTAATGAAACTCTCCGAAACAACCAAAACATGTTTGTTTGGCCGAACGGAATGTATTGGACGCGTTTGTTTGTGTTCTTCGAGGGAGTGCCTCCGATGTGTGCGACGATGTGTCTCGGTCAAATCGGGCGTCGTTTTCGCACCACTTTTACTTCCGTAATGAACCCTCCGAAACAGCCAAAACATGTTTGTTTGGCCGAACGGAATGTATTGCACGCATTTGTTTGTGTTCTTCGGGGGAATGCCTCCGATGTGTGCGACGGGTTGTCTCGATCCATCGGGCGTCGTTTTCGCACCACTTTTACTTCAGAAATGAAACTCTCCGAAATAACCAAAACATGTTTGTTTGGCCCAAAGGAGTGTATTGGATGGGTTTCTTGGTGTGTTTGAACGGAATGCTTCCGATGTGCGCGATGGCGCATCTCGGTCAAATCGGGCGTCGTTTTCACACCACTTTTACTTCCGTAATGAAGCTCTCCGAAACAACTGAAACATGTTTGTTTGGCCCAAAGGAGTGTATTGGACGGGTTTCTTGGTGTGGTTCAACGGAATGCTTCCGATGTGCGCGATGGCACGTTTCGACCAAATCGGGCGTCGTTTTCGCACCACATTTACTTCCGTAATGAAACTCTCCGAAACATCCAAAACATGTTTGCTTGGCCGAACGGAATGTATTGGACGCGTTTGTTTGTGTTCTTCGAGGGAATGCCTCCGATGTGTGCGACGGCGCGTCTCGATCAAATCGGGCGTCGTTTTTGCACCACTTTTACTTCCGAAATGAAACTCTCTGAAACAACCAAAACATGTTTGTTTGGCCGAACGGAGTGTATTGGACAGGTTTCTTGGTGTGGTTCAACGCAATGCTTCCGATGTGCGCGACGGCGTGTTTCGATCAAATCGGGCGTCGTTTTCGCACCACTTTTACTTCCGTAATGAAACTCTCCGAAACAACCAAAACATGTTTGTTTGGCCGAACGGAATGTATTGGACGCGTTTGTTTGTGTTCTTCGTGGGAATGCCTCCGATGTCTGCGACGGCGCGTCTCGATCAAATCGGGCGTCGTTTTTGCAACACTTTTACTTCCGAAATGAAACTCTCCGAAACAACCAAAACATGTTTGTTTGGCCGAACGGAGTGTATTGGACGGGTTTCTTGGTGGGGTTCAACGGAATGCTTCCGATGTGCGCGACGGCGTGTTTCGATCAATCGGGCGTCGTTTTTGCACCACTTTTGCTTCCGAAATGGAACTCTCGGAAACAACCAAAACATGTTTGTTTGGCCCAAAGGAGTGTATTAGATGGGTTTCTTGGTGTAGTTCAACAGAATGCTTCCGATGTGCGCGATGGCGCGTTTCGACCAAATCGGGCGTCGTTTTCGCACCACATTTACTTCCATAATGAAACTCTCCGAAACATCCAAAACATCTTTTTGTTTGGGCGAACGGAATGTATTGGACGCGTTTGTTTGTGTTCTTCGAGGGAATGCCTCCGATGTGTGCGACGGCGCGTCTCGATCAAATCGGGCATCGTTTTTGCACCACTTTTACTTCTGAAATGAAACTCTCTGAAACAACCAAAACATGTTTGTTTGGCCCAAAGGAGTGTATTGGACGGGTTTCTTGGTGTGGTTCAACGGAAGGCTTCCGATGTGCGCGAGGGCGCGTTTCGATCAAATCGGGCGTTGTTTTCGCACTACTTTTACTTCCGTAATGAAACTCTCCGAAACATCCAAAACATGTTTGTTTGGCCCAAAGGATGTATTGGATGGGTTTCTTGGTGTGGTTCAACGGAATGCTTCCGATGTGCGCGATAGCGCGTTTCGATCAAATCGAGCGTCGTATTGGCATCACATTTACTTCCGTAATGAAACTCTGCGAGACAACCAAACTATGTTTGTTTGGCCGAATGAATGTATTGGACGCGTTTATTTGTGTTCTTCGACGGAATGCTTCCGATGTGTGCGACGGGTTGTCCCGATCAATCGTGCGTCGTTTTCGCACCACTTTTACTTCAGAAATGAAACTCTCCGAAACAACCAAACATGTTTGTCTGGCCCAAAGGAGTGTATTGGACGGGTTTCTTGGTGTGGTTCAACGGAATGGTTCCGATGTGCGCGATGGCGCGTTTTGATCAAATCGGGCGTCATATTCGCACCACATTTACTTCCGCAACGAAACTCTTCGAAACAACCAAAACATGTTTGTTTGGCCGAACGAATGTATTGGACGCGTTTGTTTGTGTTCTTCGTGGGAATGCCTCCGATGTGTGCGACGGCGCTCTGGGTCAAATCGGGCGTCGTTTTCGCACCACTTTTACTTCCGAAGTGAAACTCTCCGAAACAACCAAAACATGTTTGTTTGGCCCAAGGAGTGTATGGACGGGTTTATTGGTGTTGTTCAACGGAATGCTTCCGATGTGCGCGATGGCGCGTTTCGATCAAATCGGGCGTCGTTTTCGCACCACATATTCCGTAATGAAACTCTCCGAACAACCAAAACATTTTGTTTGGCCAACAGAATGTATTGGATGTGTTTGTTTGTGTTCTTAATGGGAATGCCTCCGACGTGTGCGACGGGCGTCTCGGTCAATCGGGTGTCGTTTTCGCACCACTTTTACTTCCGAAGTGAAACTCTCCGAAACAACCAAAACATGTTTGTTTGGCACAAAAGAGTGTATTGGACGGGTTTCTTGGTGTGGTTCAAGTTAATGCTTCCGATGTGCGCGAGGGCGCGATTCGATCAAATCGGGCGTCGTTTTCGCCCACTTTTACTTCCGTAATTAAACTCTCCGAAACAACCAAAACATGTTTTTTTGGCCGAACGGAATGTATTGGATGCGTTTGTTTGTGTTCTTCGAGGGAGTGCCTCCGATGTGTGCGACGGCGTGTCTCGGTCAAATCGGGCGTCGTTTTCGCACCACTTTTACTTCCGTAATGAAACTCTCCGAAACAACCAAAACATGTTTGTTTGGCCGAACGGAATGTATTGGACGCGTTTGTTTGTGTTCTTCGAGGGAGTGCCTCCGATGTGTGCGACGGCGTGTCTCGGTCAAATCAGGCGTCGTTTTCGCACCACTTTTACTTCCGTAATGAAACTCTCCGAATCAACCAAAACATGTTTGTTTGGCCGAACGGAATGTATTCCACGCGTTTGTTTGTGTTCTTCGTGGGAATGCCTCTGATGTGTGCGACGGGTTGTCTCGATCAATCGGGCGTCGTTTTCGCACCACTTTTACTTCCGAAATGAAACTCTCCGAAGCAACCGAAACACGTTTGTTTGGCCTAAAGGAGTGTATTGGACGGGTTTCTTGGTGTGGTTCAAGGGAATGGTTCCGATGTGCGCGATGGGCGTTTCGATCATATCGGGCGTCGTTTTCGCACCACTTTTACTTCCGTAATGAAACTCTCAAAACAACCAAAACATGTTTGTTTGGACCAACGGAATGTATTGGACGAGTTTGTTTGTGTTCTTCGTGGGAATGCCTCCGATGTGTGCGACGGGTTGTCTCGATCAATCGGGCGTCGTTTTCGTACCACTTTAACTTCCGAAATGAAACTCTTCGAAACAACCAAAACATGTTTGTTTGGCCAAAGGACTGTGTTGGACGGGTTTATTGGTGTGGTTCAACGGAATGCTTCCGATGTGCGCGATGGCGCGTTTCGATCAAATCGGGCGTCGTTTTCGCACCACATACTTCCGTAATAAAACTCTTCGAGAACACCAAAACATGTTTGTTTGGCCGAACGGAATGTATTGGATGCGTTTGTTTATGTTCTTAATGGGAATGCCTCCGACGTGTGCGACGGCGCGTCTCGGTCAAATTGGGTGTCGTTTTCGCACCACTTTTACGTCCGAAGTGAAACTCTCCGAAACAACCAAAACATGTTTGTTTGGCCCAAAGGAGTGTATTGGACCGGTTTCTTTGTGTGGTTCAAGGGAATGCTTCCGATGTGTGCGAGGGCGCGTTTCGATCAAATCGGGCGTCGTTTTCGCACCAATTTTACTTCCGTAATGAAACTCTCCGAAACAACCAACACATGTTTGTTTGGACCAACGGAATGTATTGCACGCGTTTGTTTGTGTTCTTCATTAGAATGCCTCCGTTGTGTGCGACGGGTTGTCTCGATCAATCGGGCGTCGTTTTCGCACCACTTTAACTTCCGAAATGAAACTCTTCGAAACAACCAAAACTTGTTTGTTTGGCCCAAAGGACTGTGCTGGACAGGTTTATTGGAGTGGTTCAACGGAATGCTTCCGATGTGCGCGATGGCGCGTTTCGATCAATTCGGGCGTCGTTTTCGCACCACATATTTCCGTAATGAAACTCTCCGAGACAACCAAAACATGTTTGTTTGGCCGAACGGAATGTATTGGATGCGTTTGTTTGCGTTCTTAATGGGAATGCCTCCGACGTGTGCGACGGCGCGTCTCGGTCAAATCGGGTGTCGTTTTCGCACCACTTTTACTTCCGAAGTGAAACTCTCCGAAACAACCAAAACATGTTTGTTTGGCACAAAAGAGTGTATTGGACGGGTTTCTTGGTGTGGTTCAAGTTAATGCTTCCGATGTGTGCGAGGGCGCGATTCGATCAAATCGGGCGTCGTTTTCGCCCACTTTTACTTCCGTAATTAAACTCTCCGAAACAACCAAAACATGTTTGTTTGGCCGAACGGAATGTATTGGACGCGTTTGTTTGTGTTCTTCGAGGGAGTGCCTCCGATGTGTGCGACGGCGTGCCTCGGTCAAATCAGGCGTCGTTTTCGCACCACTTTTACTTCCGTAATGAAACTCTCCGAAACAACCAAAACATGTTTGTTTGGCCGAACGGAATGTATTCCACGCGTTTGTTTGTGTTCTTCGTGGGAATGCCTCCGATGTGTGCGACGGGTTGTCTCGATCAATCGGGCGTCGTTTTCGCACCACTTTTACTTCCGAAATGAAACTCTCCGAAACAACCGAAACACGTTTGTTTGGCCTAAAGGAGTGTATTGGACGGGTTTCTTGGTGTGGTTCAAGGGAATGGTTCCGATGTGCGCGATGGCGTTTCGATCATATCGGGCGTCGTTTTCGCACCACTTTTACTTCCGTAATGAAACTCTCAAAACAACCAAAACATATTTGTTTGAACCAACGGAATGTATTGGACGCGTTTGTTTGTGTTCTTCGTGGGAATGCCTCCGATGTGTGTGACGGGTTGTCTCGATCAATCGGGCGTCGTTTTCGCACCACTTTAACTTCCGAAATGAAACTCTTCGAAACAACCAAAACATGTTTTCGCCCAAAGGACTGTGTTGGACGGGTTTATTGGTGTGGTTCAACGGAATGCTTCCGATGTGCGCGAAGGCGCGTTTCGATCAAATCGGGCGTCGTTTTCGCACCACATACTTCCGTAATTAAACTCTCCGATAACACCAAAACATGTTTGTTTGGCCGAACGGAATGTATTGGATGCGTTTGTTTATGTTCTTAATGGGAAAGCCTCCGACGTGTGCGACGGCGCGTCTCGGTCAAATCGGGTGTCGTTTTCGCACCACTTTTACTTCCGAAGTAAAACTCTCCGAAACAACCAAAACATGTTTATTTGGCCCAAAGGAGTGTATTGGACCGGTTTCTTTGTGTGGTTCAAGGGAATGCTTCCGATGAGTGCGAGGGCGCGTTTCGATCAAATCGGGCATCGTTTTCGCACCACTTTTACTTCCGTAATGAAACTCTCCGAAACAACCAACACATGTTTGTTTGGACCAACGGAATGTATTGCACGCGTTTGTTTGTGTTCTTCATTAGAATGCCTCCGTTGTGTGCGACGGGTTGTCTCGGTCAAATCGAGCGTCGTTTTCGCACCACTTTTACTTCCGTAATGAAACTCTCCGAAGCAACCAAAACATGTTTGTTTGGCCGAACGGAATGTATTGGACGCCTTTGTTTGTGTTCTTCGAGGGAGTGCCTCCGGTGTGTGCAACGCGTGTCTCGGTCAAATCGGGCGTCGTTTTCGCACCACTTTTACTTCCGTAATGAAACTCTCCGAATCAACCAAAACATGTTTGTTTGGCTGAACGGAATGTATTGCACGCGTTTGTTTGTGTTCTTCGTGGGAATGCCTTCGATGTGTGCGACGGGTTGTCTCGATCAATCGGGCGTCGTTTTCGCACCACTTTTACTTCCGAAATGAAACTCTCCGAAACAACCAAAACATGTTTGTTTGGCCCAAAGGACTGTGTTGGACGGGTTTATTGGTGTGGTTCAACGGAATACTTCCGATGTGCGCGATGCCGCGTTTCGATCGAATCGGGCGTTGTTTTCGCACCACATACTTCCGTAATGAAACTCTCCGAGACAACCAAAACATGTTTGTTTGGCCGAACGGAATGTATTGGACGCGTTTGTTTGTGTTCTTAATGGGAATGCCTCCGATGTGTGCGACGGCGCGTCTCGGTCAAATGGAAGTGTCGTTTTCGCACCACTTTTACTTCCGAAGTAAAACTCTCCGAAACAACCAAAACACGTTTGTTTGGCCTAAAGGAGTGTATTGGACGGGTTTCTTGGTGTGGTTCAAGGGAATGCTTCCGATGTGCGCAAGGGCGCGTTTCGATCAAATCGGGCGTCGTTTTCGCACCACTTTTACTTCCGTAATTAAACTCTCCGAAACAACCACAACATGTTTGTTTGGCCAAACGGAATGTATTGCACGCGTTTGTTTGTGTTCTTCGAGGGAATGCCTCCGATGTGTGCAACGGCGCGTGTCGGTCAAATCGAGCGTCGTTTTCGCACCACTTTTACTTCCGTAATTAAACTCTCCGAAACAACCACAACATGTTTGTTTGGCCAAACGGAATGTATTGCACGCGTTTGTTTGTGTTCTTCGAGGGAATGCCTCCGATGTGTGCGACGGCGCGTGTCGGTCAAATCGAGCGTCGTTTTCGCACCACTTTTACTTCCGTAATGAAACTCTCCGAAGCAACCAAAACATGTTTGTTTGGCCGAACGGAATGTATTGGACGGGTTTGTTTGTGTTCTTCGAGGGAGTGCCTCCGATGTGTGCAACGGCGTGTCTCGGTCAGATCGGGCGTCGTTTTCGCACCACTTTTACTTCCGTAATGAAACTCTCCGAATCAACCAAAACATGTTTGTTTGGCTGAACGGAATGTATTGCACGCGTTTGTTTGTGTTCTTCGTGGGAATGCCTTCGATGTGTGCGACGGGTTGTCTCGATCAATCGGGCGTCGTTTTGGCACCACTTTTACTTCCGAAATGAAACTCTCCGAAACAACCAAAACATGTTTGTTTGGCCCAAAGGACTGTGTTGGATGGGTTTATTGGTGTGGTTCAACGGAATGCTTCCAATGTGCGCGATGGCGCGTTTCGATCAAATCGGGCGTCGTTTTCGCACCACATACTTCCGTAATGAAACTCTCCGAGACAACCAAAACATGTTTGTTTGGCCGAACGGAATGTATAGGACGCGTTTGTTTGTGTTCTTAATGGGAATGCCTCCGATCTGTGCGACGGAGCGTCTCGGTCAAATCGAAGTGTCGTTTTCGCACCACTTTTACTTCCGAAGTAAAACTCTCCGAAACAACCAAAACACGTTTGTTTGGCCTAAAGGAGTGTATTGGACGGGTTTCTTGGTGTGGTTCAAGGGAATGCTTCCGATGTGCGCAAGGGCGCGTTTCGATCAAATCGGGCGTCGTTTTCGCACCACTTTTACTTCCGTAATTAAACTCTCCGAAACAACCACAACATGTTTGTTTGGCCAAACGGAATGTATTGCACGCGTTTGTTTGTGTTCTTCGAGGGAATGCCTCCGATGTGTGCGACGGCGCGTGTCGGTCAAATCGAGCGTCGTTTTCGCACCACTTTTACTTCCGTAATAAAACTCTCCGAATCAACCAAAACATGTTTGTTTGGCTGAACGGAATGTATTGCACGCGTTTGTTTGTGTTCTTCGTGGGAATGCCTTCGATGTGTGCGACGGGTTGTCTCGATCAATCGGGCGTCGTTTTGGCACCACTTTTACTTCCGAAATGAAACTCTCCGAAACAACCAAAACATGTTTGTTTGGCCCAACCGAATGTATTGGATGGGTTTCTTGGTGTGGTTCAACGGAATGGTTCCGATGTGCGCGAGGGCGTTTCGATAAAATCGGGCGTCGTATTCGCACCACTTTTACTTCCGTAATGAAACTCTCCGAAACAACCGAAATATGTTTTGTTTGGACCAACAGAATGTATTGGACGCGTTTGTTTGTGTGCTTCGTGGGAATGACTTCGATGTGTGCGAAGGGTTGTCTCGATCAATCGGGCGTCGTTTTGGCACCACTTTTACTTCCGAAATGAAACTCTCCGAAACAACCAAAACATGTTTGTTTGGCCCAAAGGACTGTATTGGACGGGTTTCTTGGTGTGGTTCAAGGGAATGCTTCCGATGTGCGCGAGGGCGCGTTTCGATCAAATCGGGCGTCGTTTTCGCACCACTTTTACTTCCGTAATTAAACTCTCCGAAACAACCACAACATGTTTGTTTGGCCAAACGGAATGTATTGCACGCGTTTGTTTGTGTTCTTCGAGGGAATGCCTCCGATGTGTGCGACGGCGCGTGTCGGTCAAATCGAGCGTCGTTTTCGCACCACTTTTACTTCCGTAATGAAACTCTCCGAATCAACCAAAACATGTTTGTTTGGCTGAACGGAATGTATTGCACGCGTTTGTTTGTGTTCTTCGTGGGAATGCCTTCGATGTGTGCGACGGGTTGTCTCGATCAATCGGGCGTCGTTTTGGCACCACTTTTACTTCCGAAATGAAACTCTCCGAAACAACCAAAACATGTTTGTTTGGCCCAACCGAATGTATTGGATGGGTTTCTTGGTGTGGTTCAACGGAATGGTTCCGATGTGCGCGAGGGCGTTTCGATAAAATCGGGCGTCGTATTCGCACCACTTTTACTTCCGTAATGAAACTCTCCGAAACAACCGAAATATGTTTTGTTTGGACCAACAGAATGTATTGGACGCGTTTGTTTGTGTGCTTCGTGGGAATGACTTCGATGTGTGCGAAGGGTTGTCTCGATCAATCGGGCGTCGTTTTGGCACCACTTTTACTTCCGAAATGAAACTCTCCGAAACAACCAAAACATGTTTGTTTGGCCCAAAGGACTGTATTGGACGGGTTTCTTGGTGTGGTTCAAGGGAATGCTTCCGATGTGCGCGAGGGCGCGTTTCGATCAAATCGGGCGTCATTTTCGCCCACTTTTACTTCCGTAATTAAACTCTCCGAAACAACCAAAACATGTTTGTTTGGCCGAACGGAATGTATTGCACGTTTGTTTGTGTTCTTCGTGGGAATGCCTCCGATGTGTGCGACGGGTTGTCTCGATCAATCGGGCGTCGTTTTCGCACCACTTTTACATCCAAAATGAAACTCTCCGAAACAACCAAAACATGTTTGTTTGGCCCAAAGGAGTGTATTGGATGGGTTTCTTGGTGTGGTTCAACGCAATGCTTCCGATGTGCGCGATAGCGCATTTCGATCAAATCGAGCGTCGTATTGGCATCACATTTACTTCCGTAATGAAACTCTGCGAGACAACCAAACGATGTTTGTTTGGCCGAATGAATGTATTGGACGCGTTTATTTGTGTTCTTCGACGGAATGCCTCCGATGTGTGCGACGGCGCGTCTAGATAAAATCGGGCGTCGTTTTCGCACCACTTTTACTTCCGAAATGAAACTCTCCGAAACAACCAAAACATGTTCGTTTGGCAAAAAGGAGTGTATTGTGACGGGTTTGTTGGTGTGGTTCAACGGAATGCTTCCGATGTGCGCGATGGCGCGTTTCGATCAAATCGGGCGTCGTTTTCGCACCACATACTTCCGTAATGAAACTCTCCGAGAACACCAAAACATGTTTGTTTGGCCGAACGGAATGTATTGGATGCGTTTGTTTGTGTTCTTAATGGGAATGCCTCCGACGTGTGCGACGGCGTGTCTCGGTCAAATCGGGTTTTGTTTTCGCACCACTTTTACTTCCGAAGTAAAACTCTCCGAAACAACCAAAACATGTTTGTTTGGCCCAAAGGAATGTATTGGACCGGTTTCTTGGTGTGGTTCAAGGGAATGCTTCCGATGTGCGTGAGGTCGCGTTTCGATCAAATCGGGTGTCGTTTTCGCACCACTTTTACTTCCGTAATTAAACTCTCCGAAACAACCAAAACATGTTTGTTTGGCCGAACGGATTGTATTGGACGCGTTTGTTTGTCTTCTTCGAGGGAATGCCTCCGATGTGTGCGACGGCGCGTCTTGATCAAATCGAGCGTCGTTTTCGCACCACTTTTACTTCAGTAATGAAACTCTCCGAAGCAACCAAAACATGTTTGTTTGGCCGAACGGAATGTATTGGACGCGTTTGTTTGTGTTCTTCGAGGGAGTGGCTCCGATGTGTGCTACGGCGTGTCTCGGTCAAATCGGGCGTCGTTTTGCACCACTTTTACTTCCGTAATGATACTCTCCGAATCAACCAAAACATGTTTGTTTGGCCGAACGGAATGTATTTTGCACGCGTTTGTTTGTGTTCTTCGTGGGAATGCCTTCGATGTGTGCGACGGGTTGTCTCGATCAATCGTGCGTCGTTTTCGCACCACCTTAACTTCCGAAATGAAACTCTTCGAAACAACCAAAACATGTTTGTTTGGCCCAAAGGAGTGTATTGGACGGGTTTATTGGTGTGGTTCAACGCAATACTTCCGATGTGCGCGATGGCGCGTTTCGATCAAATCGGGCGTCGTTTTTGCACCACATACTTCCGTAATGAAACTCTCCGAGACAACCAAAACATGTTTGTTTGGCCGAACGGAATGTATTGGACGCGTTTGTTTGTGTTCTTAATGGGAATGCCTCCGATGTGTGCGACGGCGCGTCTCGGTCAAATCGAAGTGTCGTTTTCGCACCACTTTTACTTCCGAAGTAAAACTCTCCGAAACAACCAAAACACGTTTGTTTGGCCCAAAGGAGTGTATTGGACGGGTTTCTTGGTGTGGTTCAAGGGAATGCTTCCGATGTGCGCGAGGGCACGATTCGATCAAATCGGACGTCGTTTTCGCACCACTTTTACTTCCGTAATGAAACTCTCCGAAACAACCAAAACATGTTTGTTTGCCCGAACGGAATGTATTGCACGTGTTTGTTTGTGTTCTTCGTGGGAATGCCTCCGATGTGTACGACGGGTTGTCTCGATCAATCGGGCGTCGTTTTCGCACCACTTTTACTTCCGAAATGAAACTCTCCGAAACAACCAAAACACGTTTGTTTGGCCCAAAGGAGTGTATTGGACGGGTTTCTTGGTGTGGTTCAAGGGAATGCTTCCGATGTGCGCGAGGGCGCGTTTCGATCAAATTGGGCGTCGTTTTCGCCTACTTTTACTTCCGTAATTAAACTCTCCGAAACAACCAAAACATGTTTGTTTGGCCGAACAGAATGTATTGGACGCGTTTGTTTGTGTTCTTCGAGGGAATGCTTCCGATGTGTGCGACGGCGCGTCTTGGTCAAATCGAGCGTCGTTTTCGCACCACTTTTACTTCCGTAATGAAACTCTCCGAAGCAACCAAAACATGTTTGTTTGGCCGAACGGAATGTATTGGATGCGTTTGTTTGTGTTCTTCGAGGGAGTTCCTCCGATGTGTGCGACGGCGTGTCTCGGTCAAATCGGGCGTCGTTTTCGCACCACTTTTACTTCCGTAATGAAACTCTCCGAACCAACCAAAACATGTTTATTTGGCCGAACGGAATGTATTGCACGCGTTTGTTTGTGTTCTTCGTGGGAATGCCTTCGATGTGTGCGACGGGTTGTCTCGATCAATCGGGCGCCGTTTTCGCACCACTTTAACTTCCGAAATGAAACTCTTCGAAACAACCAAAACATGTTTGTTTGGCCCAAAGGAGTGTATTGGACGGGTTTATTGGTGTGGTTCAACGCAATACTTCCGATGTGCGCGATGACGCGTTTCGATCAAATCGGGCGTCGTTTTCGCACCACATACTTCCGTAATGAAACTCTCCGAGACAACCAAAACATGTTTGTTTGGCCGAACGGAATGTATTGGACGCGTTTGTTTTTGTTCTCAATGGGAATGCCTCCGATGTGTGCGACGGCGCGTCTCGGTCAAATCGAAGTGTCGTTTTCGCACCACTTCCACTTCCGAAGTAAAACTCTCCGAAACAACCAAAACACGTTTGTTTGGCCCAAAGGAGTGTATTGGACGGGTTTCTTGGTGTGGTTCAAGGGAATGCTTCCGATGTGCGCGAGGGCGCGTTTGGATCAAATCGGGCGTCGTTTTCGCCCACTTTTACTTCCGTAATTAAACTCTCCGAAACAACCAAAACATGTTTGTTTGGCCGAACGGAATGTATTGGACGCGTTTGATTGTGTTCTTCGAGGGAATGCCTCCGATGTGTGCGACGGGGCGTCTCGGTCAAATCGGGCGTCGTTTTCGCACGTTCCGTAATGAAACTCTCCGAAACAACCAAAGCATGTTTGTTTGGCCGAACGGAATGTATTGGACGCGTTTGTTTGTGTTCTTCGAGGGAATGCCTCCGATGTGTGCGACGGCGTGTCTCGGTCAAATCGGGCGTCGTTTTCGCACCACTTTTACTTCCGAAATGAAACTCTCCGAAACAACCAAAACACGTTTGTTTGGCCCAAAGGAGTGTATTTGACGGGTTTCTTGGTGTGGTTCAAGGGAATGCTTCCGATGTGCGCGAGTGCGCGTTTCGATCAAATCGGGCGTCGTTTTCGCCTACTTTTACTTCCGTAATTAAACTCTCCGAAACAACCAAAACATGTTTGTTTGGCCGAACGGAATGTATTGGACGCGTTTGTTTGTGTTCTTCGAGGGAATGCCTCCGATGTGTGCGACGGCGCGTCTTGGTCAAATCGGGCGTCGTTTTTCGCACCACTTTTTACTTCCGTAATGAAACTCTCCAAAACAAACAAAACATGCTTGTTTGGCCGAGCGGAATGTATTGGACGCGTTTGTTTGTGTTCTTCGAAGGAATACCTCCGATGTGTGCCACGGCGCGTCTTGGTCAAATCGGACGTCGTTTTCGCACCACTTTAACTTCCGAAATGAAACTCTTCGAAACAACCAAAACATGCTTGTTTGGCCCAAAGCACTGTATTGGACGGGTTTATTGGTGTGGTTCAACGGAATACTTCCGATGTGCGCGATGGCGCGTTTCGATCAAATCGGGCGTCGTTTTCGTACCACATACTTCCGTAATGAAACTCTCCAAGACAACCAAAACATGTTTGTTTGGCCGAACGGAATGTATTGGACGCGTTTGTTTGTGTTCTTAATGGAATGCCTCTGATGTGTGCGACGGCGCGCCTCGGTCAAATCGAAGTGTCGTTTTCGCACCACTTTTACTTCCGAAGTAAAACTCTCCGAAACAACGAAAACACATTTGTTTGGCCCAAAGGAGTGTATTGGATGGGTTTCTTGGTGTGGTTCAAGGGAATGCTTCCGATGTGCGCGAGGGCGCGTTTCGATCAAATCGGGCGTCGTTTTCGCCCACTTTTACTTCCGTAATCAAACTCTCTGAAACAGCCAAAACATGTTTGTTTGGCCGAACGGAATGTATTGGACGCGTTTGTTTGTGTTCTTCGAGGGAATGCCTCCGATGTGTGCCACGGCGCGTCTCGGTCAAATCGGGCGTCGTTTTCGCACCACTTTTACTTCCGTAATGAAACTCTTCGAAACAACCAAAACATATTTGTTTGGCCGAACGGAATGTATTGGACGCGTTTGTTTGTGTTCTTCGAGGGAATGCCTCCGATGTGTGCGACGGCGCGTCTTGGTCAAATCGGGCGTCGTTTTCGCACCACTTTTACTTCCTTAATGAAACTCTCCGAAACAACCAAAACATGTTTGTTTGGCCGAACGGAATGTATTGGACGCGTTTGTTTGTGTTCTCCGAAGGAATGCCTCCGATGTGTGCGACGGCGTGTCTCGGTCAAATCGGGCGTCGTTTTCGCACCACTTTTGCTTCCGTAATGAAACTCTCCGAAAGAACCAAAACATGTTTGTTTGGCCGAACGGAATGTATTGCACGCGTTTGTTTGTGTTCTTCGTGGGAGTGCCTCCGATGTGCGCGACAGGTCGTCTCGATCAATCGGGCGTCGTTTTCGCACCACTTTTACTTCCGTAATGAAACTCTCCGAAACAACCAAGACATGTTTGTTTGGCCGAACGGAATGTATTGCACGTTTTTTTGTGTTCTTCGTGGGAATGCCTCCGATGTGTGCGGCGGGTTGTCTCGATCAATCGGGCCTCGTTTTCGCACCACTTTTACTTCCGTAATGAAACTCTTCGAAACAACCAAAACATGTTTGTTTGGCCGAACGGAATGTATTGGACACGTTCTTCGAGGGAATGCCTCCGATGTGTGCGACGGCGCGTCTCGGTCAAATCGGGCGTCTTCGCACCACTTTTATTTCCATAATGAAGCTCTTCGAAACAACCAAAACATGTTTGTTTGGCCGAACGGAATGTATTGGACGTGTTTGTTGGTGTTCTTCTGGGGAATGCCTCCGATGTGTGCGACGGCTTGTCTCGATCAATCGGGCGTCGTTTTCGCACCACTTTTGCTTCCGAAATGGAACTCTCCGAAACAACCAAAACATGTTTGTTTGGCCGAACGGAGTGTATTGGTCGGGTTTCTTGGTGTGGTTCAACGGAATGCTTCCGATGTGCGCGACGGTGTGTCTCGGTCAAATCGGACGTCGTTTTTGCACCACTTTTACTTCCGTAATGAAACTCTCCGAAACAACCAAAAAATGTTTGTTTGGCCGAACAGAATGTATTTGACGCGTTTGTTTGTTTTCTTCGTGGGAATGCCTCCGATGTGTGCGACGGCTTGTCTCGATCAATCGGGCATCGTTTTCGCACCACTTTTGCTTCCGAAATGGAACTCTCCGAAACAACTAAAACATGTTTGTTTGGCCCAAAGGAGTGTATTGGTCGGGTTTCTTGGTGTGGTTCAACGGAATGCTTCCGATGTGCGCGATGGCGCGTCTCGATCAAATCGGGCGTCGTTTTCGCGCCACTTTAACTTCCGAAATAAAACTCTTCGAAACAACCAAAACATGCTTGTTTGGTCGAACGGAATGTATTGGACGCGTTTGTTTGTGTTCTTCGAGGGAATGCCTCCGATGTGTGCGACGGCGCGTCTCGGTCAAATCGGGCGTCGTTTTCGCACCACTTTTACTTCCAAAATGAAACTCTCCGAAACAACCAAAACATGTTTGTTTGGCCGAACAGAATGTATTGGACGCGTTTGTTTGTGTTCTTCGAGGGAATGCCTCCGATGTGTGCGACGGCGCGTCTCGGTCAAATCGGGCGTCGTTTTCGCACCACTTTTACTTCCAAAATGAAACTCTCCGAAACAACCAAAACATATTTGTTTGGCCGAACAGAATGTATTGGACGCGTTTGTTTGTGTTCTTCGTGGGAATGACTCCGATGTGTGCGACGGCGCGTCTCGATCAAATCGGGCGTCGTTTTCGCGCCACTTTAACTCCGGAAATGAAACTCTCTGAAACAACCAAAACATGTTTGTTCGGCCCAAAAGTGTATTGGACGGGTTTCTTGGTGTGGTTCAACGCGATGTGCGCGAGGGCGCGTTTTGATCAAATGGGGCGTCGTTTTCGCACCACTTTTACTTCCGTAATGAAACTCTCCGAAACAACCAAAACATGTTTGTTTGGTCGAACGGAATGTATTGGACGCGTTTGTTTGTGTTCTTCGAGGGAATGCCTCCGATGTGTGCGACGGTGCGTCTCGGTCAAATCGGGCGTCGTTTTCGCACCACTTTAACTTCGGAAATGAAACTCTCTGAAACAACCAAAACATGTTTGTTTGGCCCAAAAAAGTGTATTGGACGGGTTTCTTGGTGTGGTTCAACGGAATGCTTCCGATGTGCGCGAGGGCGCGTTTCGATCAAATCGGACGTCGTTTTCGCACCACTTTTACTTCCGTAATGAAACTCTCCGAAACAACCAAAAACATGTTTGTTTGGTCGAACGGAATGTATTGGACGCGTTTGTTTGTGTTCTTCGAGGGAATGCCTCCGATATGTGCGACGGCGCGTCTCGCTCAAATCGGGCGTCGTTTTCGCACCACTTTTACTTCCGCAATGAAACTCTCTGAAACAACCAAAACATGTTTGTTTGGCCGAACGGAATGTATTGGACGCGTTTGTTTGTGTTGTTCGTGGGAATGCCTCCGATGTGTGCGACTGCGCGACTCGGTCAAATCGGACGTCATTTTCGCACCACTTTTACTTCCTTAATGAAACTCTCCAAAACAACCAAAACATGTTTGTTTGGCCAAACGGAATGTTTTGGACGCGTTTGTTTGTGTTCTTCGAGGGAATGCCTCCGATGTGTACGACGACGCGTCCCGGTCAAATCGGGCGTCGTTTTCGCACCACGTTTACTTCCGTAATGAAAATCTCCGGAACAACCAAAACATGTTTGTTTGGTCGAACGGAATGTATTGGACGCGTTTGTTTGTGTTCTTCGAGGGAGTGCCTCCGATGTGTGCGACGGCGCGTCTCGGTCAAATCGGGCGTCGTTTTCGCACCACTTTTACTTCGGTAATGAAATTCTCCAAAACAACCAAAACATGTTTGTTTGGCCGAACGGAATGTATTGGACGCGTTTGTTTCTGTTCTTCGTGGGAATGCCTCCGATGTGTGCGACGGCGCGTCTCGGTCAAATCGGGCGTCGTTTTCGCACCACTTTTACTTCCGAAATGAAACTCTCCGAAACAACCAAAACATGTTTGTTTGGCCCAAAGGAGTGTATTGGACGCGTTTGTTGGTGTTCTTCTGGGGAATGCCTGTGTGCGACGGCGCGTCTCGGTCAAATCGGGCGTCGTTTTCGCACCACTTTTACTTCCGTAATGAAACTCTCCGAAACAACCAAAACATGTTTGTTTGGCTGCACGAATGCATTGGACACTTTGTTTGTGTTTTTCGACGGAACGCCTCCGATGTGTGCGACGGCGCATCTCGATCAAATCGGGTGTCGTTTTCGCACCACTTTTACTTCCGAAATGAAACTCTCCGAAACAACCAAAACATGTTTGTTTGGCCCAAAGGAGTGTATTGGACGCGTTTGTTGGTGTTCTTCTGGGGAATGCCTGTGTGCAACGGCGCGTCTCGGTCAACTCGGGCGTGGTTTTCGCACCACTTTTACTTCCGTAATGAAACTCTCCGAAACAACCAAAACATGTTTGTTTGGCTGCACGAATGCATTGGACACGTTTGTTTGTGTTTTTCGACGGAATGCCTCCGATGTGTGCGACGGCGCATCTCGATCCGAAATGAAACTCTTCGAAACAATCAAAACATGTTTGTTTGGTCCAAAGGAGTGTATTGGACGCGTTTGTTGGTGTTCTTCTGGGGAATGCCTCCGATGTGTGCGACGGCACGTCTCGGTCACATCGGGCGTCGTTTTCGCACCACTTTTACTTCTGAAATGAAACTCTCCGAAACAACCAAAACATGTTTGTTTGGCCCAAACGAGTGTATTGGACGCGTCTGTTGGTGTTCTTCTGGGGAATGCCTCCGATGTGTGCGACGGCGCGTCTCGGTCAAATGGGACGTCGTTTTCGCACCACTTTTACTTCCGTAATGAAACCCTCTAAAACAACCAAAACATGTTTGTTTGGCCAAACGGAATGTTTTGGACGCGTTTGTTTGGGTTCTTCGTGGGATTGCCTTCGAAGTGTGCGACGGCGCATCTCGGTCAAATCGGGCGTCGTTTCGCACCAATTTTACTTCCGAAATGAACCTCTCCGAAACAACCAAAACATGTTTGTTTGGCCCAAAGGAGTGTATTGGACGGGTTTGTTGGTGTGGTTCAAAGGAATGCTTTCGATGTGCGCGATGGCGCGTTTCGATCAAATCGGGCGTCATTTTCGCACCACTTTTACTTCCGTAATGAAAATCTGCGAAACAACCAAAACATGTTTGTTTGGCCGAACGGAATGTTTTGGACGCTTTTGTTTCTGTTCTTCGTGGGAATGCCTCCGATGTGTGCGACGGCGCGTCTCGGTCAAATCAGGCGTCGTTTTCGCACCACTTTTACTTCCGAAATGAAACTCTCCGAAACAACCGAAACATGTTTGTTTGGTCCAAAGGAGTGTATTGGATGCGTTTGTTGGTGTTCTTCTGGGGAATGCCTCCGATATGTGCGACGGCGCGTCTCGGTCAAATCGGGCATCGTTTCGCACCACTTTTACTTCCGTAATGAAAATCTCCCAAACAACCAAAACATGTTTGTTTGGCCGAACGGAATGTATTGGACGCGTTTGTTTGTGTTCTTCGTGGGAATGCCTCCGATGTGTGCGACGGCACGTCTCGATCAAATCAGGCGTCGTTTTCGCACCACTTTTACTTCCGAAATGAAACTCTCCGAAACAACCAAAACATGTTTGTTTGGTCCAAAGGAGTGTATTGGGTGCGTTTGTTGGTATTCTTCTGGGGAATGCCTCCGATGTGTGCGAGGGCGCGTCTCGGTCAAATAGGGCGTCGTTGTCGCACCACTTTTACTTCTGAAATGAAACTCTACAAAACAACAAAAACATGTTTGTTGGCCCAAAGGAGTGTATTGGACGCGTTTGTTTCTGTTCTTCGTGGGAATGCCTCCGATGTGTGCGACGGCGCGTCTCGGTTAAATCAGGCGTCGTTTTCGCACCACTTTTACTTCCGAAATGAAACTATCCGAAACAACCGAAACATGTTTGTTTGGTCCAAAGAAGTGTATTGGATGCGTTTGTTGGTGTTCTTCTGGGGAATGCTTCTGATGTGTGCGACGGCGCGTCTCGGTCAAATAGGGCGTCGTTTTCGCACCACTTTTACTTCTGAAATGAAACTCTCCGAAACAACCAAAACATGTTTGTTTGGCCCAAAGGAGTGTATTAGACGCGTTTGTTTTTGTTCTTCTGGGGAATGCTTTCGATGTGCGCGATGGCGCGTTTCGATCAAATCGGGTGTCGTTTTCGCACCACTTTTACTTCCGAAATGAAACTCTCGGAAACAACCAAAACATGTTTGTTTGGCCCAAAGGAGTGTATTAGACGGGTTTCTTGGTGTGGTTCAACGGAATGCTTTCGACGTGCGCGATGGCGCGTTTCGATCAAATCGGGCATCGTTTTCGCACCACTTTTGCTTCCGTAGAAAATCTCCGAAACAACCAAAAAATGTTTGTTTGGCCGAACGGAATGTAATTGACGCGTTTGTTTGGGTTCTTCGTGGGAATGCCTCCGAAGTGTGCGAATGCGCGTCTCGGTCAAATCGGACGTTGTTTCGCACCACTTTTACTTCCGTAATGAAAATCTCCGAAACAACCGAAACATTTTTGTTTGGCCGAACGGAATGTATTGGACGCGTTTCTTTGTGTTCTTCGTGGGAATGCCTCCGATGTGTGCGACGGCGCGTCTCGATCAAATCAGGCGTCGTTTTCGCACCACTTTTACTTCCGAAATGAAACTCTCCGAAACAACCGAACATGTTTGTTTGGTCCAAAGGAGTGTATTGGATGCGTTTGTTGGTGTTCTTCTGGGGAATGCCTCCGATTTGTGCGACGGGGCGTCTCGGTCAAATAGGGCGTCGTTGTCGCACCACTTTTACTTCTGAAATGAAACTCTCCAAAACAACCAAAACATGTTTGTTTGGCCCAAACGAGTGTATTGGACGCGTTTGTTTGTGTTCCTCTGGGGAATGCCTCCAATGTGTGTGACGGCGCGTCTCGGTCAAATCGGGCATCGTTTTCGCACCACTTTTACTTCCGAAATGAAACTCTCCGAAACAACCAAAATATGTTCGTTTCGCCGAAAGGAGTGTATTGGACGCATTTGTTGGTGTTCTTCTGGGAATGCCTCCGATGTGTGCGACGGCGCGTCTCGGTCAAATCGGGCGTCGTTTTCGCACCAATTTTACTTCCGAAATGAAACTCTCCGAAACAACCAAAACATGTTTGTTTGGCCCAAAGGAGTGTATTGGACGCGTTTGTTTGTGTTCTTCTGGGGAATGTCTCCGATGTGTGCGACGGCGCGTCTCGGTCAAATCGGGCGTCGTTTTCGCACCACTTTTACTTCCGTAATGAAACTCTCTAAAACAACCAAAACATGTTTGTTTGGCCAAACGAAATGTTTTGGACGCGTTTGTTTGTGTTCTTCGAGGGAATGCCTCCGATGTGTGCGACGGCGCGTCTCGGTCAAATCGGGCGTCGTTTTCGCACCACTTTTACTTCCGTAATGAAAATCTCGGAAACAACCAAAACATGTTTGTTTGGCCGAACGGAATGTATTGGACGCGTTTGTTTCTGTTCTTCGTGGGAATGCCTCCGATGTGTGCGACGGCGCGTCTCGGTCAAATCAGGCGTCGTTTTCGCACAACTTTTACTTCCGAAATGAAACTCTCCGAAACAACCGAAACATGTTTGTTTGGTCCAAAGAAGTGTATTGGATGCGTTTGTTGGTGTTCTTCTGGGGAATGCCTCCGATGTGTGCGACGGCGCGTCTCGGTCAAATAGGGCGTCGTTTTCGCACCACTTTTACTTCTGAAATGAAACTCTCCGAAACAACCAAAACATGTTTGTTTGGCCCAAAGGAGTGTATTGGACGCGTTTGTTTGTGTTCTTCTGGGGAATGCTTTCGATGTGCGCGATGGCGCGTTTCGATCAAATCGGGTGTTGTTTTCGCACCACTTTTACTTCCGAAATGAAACTCTCGGAAACAACCAAAACATGTTTGTTTGGCCCAAAGGAGTGTATTGGACGGGTTTCTTGGTGTGGTTCAACGGAATGCTTTCGATGTGCGCGATGGCGCGTTACCATCAAATCGGGCGTCGTTTTCGCACCACTTTTGCTTCCGTAATGAAAATCTCCGAAACAACCAAAAAATGTTTCTTTGGCCGAACGGAATGTATTGGACGCGTTTGTTTGGGTTCTTCGTCGGAATGCCTCCGAAGTGTGCGAATGCGCGTCTCGGTCAAATCGCGTTTCGCACCACTTTTACTTCCGTAATGAAAATCTCCGAAACAACCAAAACATTTTTGTTTGGTCGAACGGAATGTATTGGACGCGTTTGTTTGTGTTCTTCGTGGGAATGCCTCCGATGTGTGCGACGGCGCGTCTCGATCAAATCAGGCGTCGTTTTCGCACCACTTTTACTTCCGAAATGAAACTCTCCGAAACAACCGAAACATGTTTGTTTGGTCCAAAGTAGTGCATTGGATGCGTTTGTTGGTGTTCTTCTGGGGAATGCCTCCGATGTGTGCGACGGCGCGTCTCGGTCAAATAGGGCGTCGTTGTCGCACCACTTTTACTTCTGAAATGAAACTCTCCAAAACAACCAGAACATGTTTGTTTGGCCCAAAGGATTGTATTGGACGCGTTTGTTTGTGTTCCTCTGGGGAATGCCTCCAATGTGTGTGACGGCGCGTCTCGGTCAAATCGGGCGTCGTTTTCGCACCACTTTTACTTCCGAAATGAAACTCTCCGAAACAACCAAAACATGTTCGTTTCGCCCAAAGGAGTGTATTGGACGCATTTGTTGGTGTTCTTCTGGGAATGCCTCCGATGTGTGCGACGGCGCGTCTCGGTCAAATCGGGCGTCGTTTTCGCACCAATTTTACTTCCGAAATGAAACTCTCCGAAACAACCAAAACATGTTTGTTTGGCCCAAAGGAGTGTACTGGGCGCGTTTGTTGGTGTTCTTCTGGGGAATGCCTCCGATGTGTGCGACGGCGCGTCTCGGTCAAATCGGGCGTCTTTTTCGCACCACTTTTACTTCCGTAATGAAACTCTCCGAAACAACCAAAACATGTTTGTTTGGCTGAACAAATGCATTGGACACGTTTGTTTGTGTTTTTCAACGTATTGCCTCCGATGTGTGCGACGGCGCATCTCGATCAAATCGGGTGTCATTTTCGCACCACTTTTACTTCCGAAGTGAAACTCTCCGAAACAACCAAAACATGTTTGTTTGGCTCAAAGGAGTGTATTGGACGGGTTTGTTGGTGTGGTTCAACGGAATGCTTTCGATGTGCGCGATGGCGCGTTTCGATCAAATCGGGTGTCGTTTTCGCACCACTTTTACTTCCGAAATGAAACTCTCCAAAACAACCAAAACATGTTTGTTTGGCCCAAAGGAGTGTATTGGATGGGTTTCTTGGTGTGGTTCAACGGAATGCTTTCGATGTGCGCGATGGCGCGTTTCGATCAAATCGGGCGTCGTTGTCACACCACTTTTGCTTCCATAATGAAAATCTCCGAAACAACCAAAACATGTTTGTTTGGCCGAACGGAATGTATTGGACGCGTTTGTTTGGGTTCTTCGTGGGAATGCCTCCGAAGTGTGCGACGGCGTGTCTCGGTCAAATCGAGCGTCGTTTCGCACCACTTTTACTTCCGTAATGAAAATCTCCGAAACAACCAAAACATGTTTGTTTGGCCGAACGGAATGTATTGGACGCGTTTGTTTGTGTTCTTCGTTGGAATGCCTCCGATGTGTGCGACGCGTCTCGGTCAAATCAGGCGTCGTTTTCGCACCACTTTTACTTCCGAAATGAAACTCTCCGAAACAACCGAAACATGTTTGTTTGGTCCAAAGGAGTGTATTGGACGCGTTTGTGGGTGTTCTTGATGAGGACATCGACTCCAACAAGGGAACGGCCACACCTAATGGGCCAACCTAAGTTTGCACGCAACCCTAGGATGCGCGCCACCCATGGACTGCGCCCCCACCTCTGGCCGCCGCCCAGGGGCTGCGCCCCTCCCCTCGTGTATTTAGCCAAGGGCTGTGCCCCTTGTTTATTTTTGTGTTTTGTTAATTGTTAGCTTTAGCTACAGCCGTCGTACGCATTACAGCGCTGCCATGTGTATTCAGAACTCTACCTTCAAGTAATACATCAGATTGCTTGCATCTCTTTCTTGCTCGTTCTTCGATTGCGCGCAGGAAACGATCTTCGTGATCAGGCTGATCCTGCACCAGCAAGGTTGGTAACCATCGGGAGTTGGTTCAGCGATTGCATTGGCGCCTCGGGCTTGCTCGTCGTAGTCAGATCGTGAGGGTCTACTTCCACCAAATCAAGTTATCTTCACTCACCGAAAGATCGGGCACTCCAGTTCTATCAAGTGGTATCAGATTCCAGTGTTTCTCGGTGAGTTTTTCGTGTGCTTTTCATTCGTCCTATAGTCCACAAAAAACCAAAAACAAAAAATTTTCAGGTTAGATCTGTTATCCCAGCACCCCCTTGGGCCATGCACTTTCGATCAGTAATTTGCATTGTTGAATTTGTGTGCTTGCGCGTTTCGTTGTTGCTGGATTACTTGTGTTTTTATCCATCTGTTCTAGCCGCCACAAACCCTAACACTGCTCTCCTGCCGTACGCGCCTAGATCTGTTCCCCCCGCGCCACGCACGAGTCCTGCTCGATTACGATCTGCTATCTCAGCGCCGCGCACGAGCCCTACTCGGTTGCGCTCTGCTATCTCAGCGCCGCGCACGAGTCCTACTCGGTTGCGATCTGCTATCTCAGCGCCACGCCAGAACCCAAATCCCGGCCAGTCACGCCGCCGAATTCCACTCGTCTCCGTCTCTGTTTTGTTTTCATGACAGTCCAATCAAAAAAAAACAAGAAAAAAAAAAGGAAAAAGAGAGAAAAAGAGCATGCAAGTGTGCCAAAAAAAAAACACAACCCGAACAGGAGACGTTTGTTGCTCGTGATCGGTTTTGCTGGGAAAATCCCAACCGACCTGGTTCGCCGTGTGTCCTCGTTGGACTCGTGAGTCTATCCGTGTTCTGCAGCATCGGCTCCGTGATATATTCGACCTTACTCTAGAGAGAGAGAGAGAGAGTGGTGACTTGTTCATTTGCTTTTTCTTGTTCATATAATCAGTTCTGGGCGCTCAGCCGTGGGTTGTTTTCCATCGTACCTTCCCGTGCACCCAACCCTAGCTCGTTCTCGCACTTGTTTCCAGCAGCGTCCATATGTGTTTAGCACTATTATTCAACTTTGCACTTATTGTTTGATCGTGCTAATCCTTGTCTTGAGTGCAGCCTGCCCAGAACTACACATATTTCTACTACGAGCAGGTTTTGTTCTCCAGGCAATCGCTCCTCCAATCTTTCACCGGTTCTACCTGTTGGTTGCAGACACCCCTGTGTGCTTGGTAAGAACGGGTAAGAATTTGATAACAGCGTTGTTTTGAGCGATTTCCCCCCACAATACACCTGCTATCGTAGTGTCCTCTCAGTTGCTATTTCGTGTTTGCACTAACAATGGCAGGAGACGACGCCAAGACGGACACTACACTGCAGGACGTGCACGCGCACGTCGAAGGCCTTGCCGGCGACATCAAGACGCTGCATGAACGGCTGGATTCCACGGTTGCTTCATCGACCGAGCGTTTCGACCAGATCGACCTCGCTCAAACGGCCGCCCACGCCACGCTCGAGACGATCATGACTCGTCTTGAGACCTTGACCACGCAGCTAACGGAGTTGCAGCAGGCGCGCGACTATGGCGGTGATACGGAACTGGACGATGGTGGTCGCCGCGGTCGTGCACGCAGGGTACGTGTCCCACCTCCTGATTCCTTTGCTAAGATCAAATTTCGCATTCCATCCTTTAATGGCAAATATCATCCTGCTGCTTATCTTGATTGGGAATTAGAGGTCGAACAGAAATTTTCATGCCATGATATTCCTGCTCATCTACAAGTTAAGGCTGCTATTAGTGAAGTTACTGATTTCGCTTTAATTTGGTGGCGTGAATATAAACAAAAGTTTCCCGATAACACTCCCACCACTTGGGATGAACTAAAAACTGCCATGCGTCACAGATTTGTTCCTTCTTATTATGCCCGTGACTTGCTCAACCAAATGCAGCGATTTCAGCAAGGTTCCCAAACTGTTGAGGAATATTACCAAGCGTTACAAAAGGGCATGATTCGTTGTGGTTTAGTTGAGCAGGAGGACGCTGCTATGGCACGTTTTAGGGGTGGTTTGAATCGTGAAATTCAGGACATCCTTGATTAGAAGGAATATGATGATATGACCACTTTGTTTGAATTTGCTTGCAAAGCTGAACGTGAAGTGCAGGGACGGCGATCGTCGACACGCGCTAACTCTTTTGCAGGACGCGGCCAAGCTTCCACCCCAGCCCCCCGCCCGACGTCCTCCACGTCGTCCTCCACGCCGCGCGAGCGTGCGCCGTCCACTTCAAGCGCATCACCACGTGAGCAGCCGGCCAAGCCGGCAGCACCTCCGGCCCACGGTGCCTCTCCTTCCACAGGGCGCACTCGGGACATTCAGTGCCATCGTTGCAAAGGTTACGGTCATGTGATTCGGGACTGCCCCAACAAGCGTACCTTGCTGATCCGTGACAATGGTGAGTACTCTTCCGCTAGTGATACTGAGGAGACTAGACATGCTATGCTTTCCACTGACCATGCAGATCATACGGAGGTTCACGTTGATTCCAGCGCCGCCGATAGGTATGAGAGTCTTGTTGTGCAACGTGTCCTCAGTACACAGGTTGCCATGGCCGAGCACAATCAGCGACACACGATTTTCCACACTAAGGGCGTCGTACACGAACGGGCGATCCGGATCATCATCGATAGTGGCAGGTGCAACAATTTGGCGAGTACGACGCTGGTAGAGCAATTATCTTTACCCACTCGCCAACATCCACACCCGTACCACATCCAATGGCTCAATGATGGTGGCAAAATAAAGGTAACACGCTTGGTACGTATTCCTTTTTCTCTGGGCGCCTATTCTGATTATGCTGATTGTGATGTTGTCCCTATGGAAGCATGCTCTTTGTTGCTTGGTCGATCTTGGCAATATGATACTAATAATGTACATCATGGTCGTTCAAATCATTATTCACTCATGTTTAAGGGTCAGAAAATAATCATTCATCCCATGACCCCGGAACAAATTCTGAAAGATGACATGGCTCGGGCGGCCAAGACAGCAAAATCTCACAAATCACCTCCAGCCGCCCCTGCTAGATCTGAAATCAAGTTGCATACCCCTGTTTTGCTTGCTACACGTGCTGATTTTGCTGAGCTGCATGATGATAATTTGACTTGCTATGCACTTGTTTGCTCCAACATGCTTGTTTCACTTCATGAGGCACCGTTCTTGGATATTCCCCTTGCTGTTGCTAACCTTTTGCAGGACTATGCCGATGTCTTTCCCAAGGACTTGCCACCGGGTCTTCCTCCTATCCGTGGCATCGAACATCAGATCGATCTCATCCCCGGCGCCCAGCTTCCCAATCGCGCCCCGTACCGCACTAATCCCGATGAGACGAAGGAGATCCAGCGCCAGGTGCAAGCACTACTGGACAAGGGCTACATCCGTGAGTCACTCAGTCCTTGCTCGGTTCCTGTTTTACTTGTTCCTAAGAAAGATGGTTCATGGCGTATGTGTGTCGATTGTCGTGCTATTAATAACATCACAATCCGTTATTGATATCCCATACCACGCCTTGATAATATGCTTGATAAGCTTAGTGGCACTGTTCTTTTTTCTAAGGTTGATTTGCGTAGCGGGTACTATCAGATTAGGATGAAATTGGGGGATGAATGGAAAACTGCTTTTAAAACCAAATTTGGCCTATATGAATGGTTGGTTATGCCGTTTGGTTTGTCTAGTGCTCCCAACACTTTCATGCGCTTAACGAATGAAGTTCTTCGGCCATTCATAGGGCTGTTTGTTGTTGTTTACTTTGATGATATTCTTATTTACAGCAAGTCTATGGATGAGCACTTAGAACATATGCGTGCTGTTTTTGATGCTTTGCGTGCTGCTCGCTTGTTCGGTAACTTGGAAAAATGCACCTTTTGCACGCAACGCGTCTCTTTTCTTGGCTATGTTGTTACTTCACAGGGAATTGAGGTGGATAGCAGCAAGGTGGAGGCCATTCAGAGCTGGCCTACACCGACGACGGTCACGCAGGTTCGGAGTTTCCTTGGCCTCGCCGGATTCTACCGACGGTTCGTGCGTGATTTCAGCTCCATTGCTGCCCCGTTGCATGAGCTCACAAAGAAAGGCGTTTCCTTTGCTTGGGGCGCACCACAGGAAGATGCATTCAACACTTTGAAGGACAGGTTAACTCATGCTCCTCTTTTACAATTGCCTGATTTCAATAAAGTGTTTGAATTAGAATGTGATGCTAGTGGCATAGGTTTAGGTGCTGTTTTGCTACAAGACCGTAAACCTGTTGCTTACTTTAGTGAGAAATTGAGCGGCACTGCCCTGAAATATTCAACTTATGATAAGGAGTTATATGTTTTAGTGCGCACTTTGCAAACATGGCAGCATTACTTGTGGCCTCGCGAATTTATTATTCATTCTGATCATGAGGCTTTGAAACACATTCGTACCCAAACTAATCTGAACCGTCGACATGCTAAATGGGTAGAATTTATTGAGTCCTTTCCCTACATCATTAAACAAAAGAACGGGAAGAAAAATGTCATTGCTGATGCTTTGTCTCGTTGCTATACCATGCTGTCCCAATTAGATTTTAAAATCTTTGGTTTGCAAACTTTGAAAGATCAATATGTGAATGATGCTGATTTTCATGATATTATTTCACATTGTAAGGATGGCAAACCATGGGGCAAGTTTCATATACAGGATGGGTTCCTGTTTCGTGCTAACAAGCTATGCATTCCAGTTGGTTCGGTTCGTTTGTTATTGTTGCAGGAAGCTCATGGAGGGGGCCTCATGGGTCACTTCGGTGTTTTCAAAACATAAGAAGTGCTGACCGACCACTTCTACTGGCCTCGGATGCTTCGTGACATCGAGCGCTTCGTTGCTCGTTGCCCTACGTGCCAAAAAGCTAAGTCTCATTTGGGTAACCATGGTTTGTATATGCCTCTTCCTGTTCCTTCTGCTCCTTGGCATGATATTTCGATGGATTTTGTTTTGGGATTGCCTCGTACTAAGAAGGGAAGGGACAGCATATTTGTCGTTGTTGATAGGTTCTCTAAAATGGCTCATTTTATACCCTGTCATAAAACTGATGATGCATCCATGATTGCTGATTTGTTCTTTCGAGACATTGTTCGCTTGCATGGAATTCCTAAAACAATTGTATATGATCGTGATGCTAAGTTTCTTAGTCATTTTTGGCGTTGTCTTTGGAATAAACTAGGCACTAAGTTACTTTTTAGCACCACTTGTCATCCTCAAACTGATGGGCAAACTGAGGTAGTTAATAGAACTTTGTCAACCATGCTTAGGGCTGTTTTAGACAAAAGGCGTTGGGAAGACTGCTTCATGTTGAGTTTGCTTATAATCGTGCAACGCATTCTTCTACAAAGATGTGCCCTTTTCAGATTGTTTATGGTTACATCCCTAGGGCGCCTATTGATTTGTTTTCACTTGATGCTGAGGATGAGCCACATGTAGATGCGGTTGCGCATGTTGAACAAATGATACATTTACATGAGCAAACACAACAAAACATTGCTGATGCTAATGCCAAATATAAGGTTGCTGGTAGTAAAGGGCGCAAACATGTTATTTTTGAACCGATATGGTTTGGTTACACTTACGAAAGGATAGGTTTCCTGCTTTGCGCCGTTCTAAATTGATGCCTCGTGCTGCTGGTCCTTTTAAAGTGCTAACCAAGATCAATGATAATCCTTATATTCTTGATCTGCCTGCGGAATTTGGTGTTTCCACTAGTTTTAATGTTGCAGATTTGAAACCATATGCGGGCGACGATGAGGAGTTGCCGTCGAGGACGACTTCAGTTCAAGAAGGGGAGGATGATGAGGACATCGACTCCAACAAGGGAACGGCCACACCAGCAGCACCTACGGACGCGCCTCCACTTCCAGTCACGACTCCACCAGATGCGCCTCTACCTCAAGCGACACTTCCTTCATCAGTGGGGCCAATCACGAGAGCCCGTGCAAGAGAGCTAAACTATGTCATGGTGTTGAAGAACGAAGGCCCAGAAGATTAGCCAGTCGGCCCAGTTGAAGACCCCCCTAATGGGCCAACCTAGGGTTGCACGCAACCCTAGGATGCGCGCCACCCAGGGACTGCGCCCCCACCTCTGGCCGCCACCAAGGGGCTGCGCCCCTCCCCTCGTGTATTTAGCCAAGGGCTGTGCCCCTTGTTTATTTATGAGTTTTGTTTAATTGTTAGCTTTAGCTACAGCCGTCGCACGTATTACAGCGCTGCCACGTGTATTCAGAACTCCACCTTCAAGCAATACATCAGATTGCTTACATCTCTTTCTTGCTCGTTCTTCGATTGCGCGCAGGAAACGATCTTCGTGATCAGGCTGATCCTACACCAGCAAGGTTGGAAACCATCGGGAGTTGGTTCAGCGATTGCATTGGCGCCTCGGGCTTGCTCGTCGTAGTCGGATCGTGAGGGTCTACTTCCACCAAATCAAGTTATCTTCACTCACCGAAAGATCGGGCACTCCAGTTCTATCAGTTCTTCTGGGGAATGCCTCCGATGTGTGCGACGGCGCGCCTCGGTCAAATCGGGCGTCGTTTTCGCACCACTTTTACTTCCGAAACGAAACTCTCCAAAACAACCAAAACATGTTTGTTTGGCCCAAAGTAGTGTATTGGACGCGTTTGTTGGTGTTCTTCTGGGGATTGCCTCCGATGTGTGCGACGGCGCGTCTCGGTCAAATCGGGCGTCGTTTTCGTACCACTTTTACTTCCGTATTGAAACTCTGTAAAACAACCAAAACATGTTTGTTTGGCCAAACGGAATGTTTTGGACGGGTTTGTTCGTGTTCTTCGAGGGAATGCCTCCGAAGTGTGCGACGGCGCGTCTCGGTCAATCGGGCGTCGTTTTCACACCACTTTTACTTCCGAAATGAAACACTCCGAAACAACCAAAACATGTTTGTTTAGCCCAAAGGAGTGTATTGGACGCGCTTGTTTGTGTTCTTCTGGGGAATGCCTCCGATGTGGGCGACGGAGCTTCTCGGTCAAATCGGGCGCCGTTTTCGCACCACTTTTACTTCCGAAATGAAACCCTCCGAAACAACCAAAACATGTTTGTTTGGCCCAAAGGAGTGTATTGGACGCGTTTGTTGGGGTTCTTCTGGGGAATGCCTCCGATGTGTGCGACGGCGCGTCTCGGTCAAATCGGGCGTCGCTTTCGCACCACTTTTACTTCCGAAACGAAACTCTCCGAAACAAGCAAAACATGTTTGTATGGCCCGAAGGAGTGTATTGGACGCGTTTGTTGGTGTTCTTCTGGGGAATGCCTCCGATGTGTGCGACGGCGCGTCTCAGTCAAATCGGGCGTCATTTTCGCACCACTTTTACTTCCGAAACGAAACTCTCCGAAACAAGCAAAACATGTTTGTATGGCCCGAAGGAGTGTATTGGACGCGTTTGTTGGTGTTCTTCTGGGGAATGCCTCCGATGTGTGCGACGGCGCGTCTCAGTCAAATCAGGCGTCGTTTTCGCACCACTTTTACTTCCAAAATGAAACTCTCCGAAACAACCAAAACATGTTTGTTTGGCCCAAAGGAGTGTATTGGACGCGTTTGTTGGTGTTCTTCTGGGGAATGCCTGCGATGTGTGCGACGGCGCGTCTCGGTCAAATCGGGCGTCGTTTTCGCACCACTTTTACTTCCGAAATGAAACTCTCCGAAACAACCAAAACATGTTTGTTTGGCCCAAAGGAGTGTATTAGACGCGTTTGTTGGTGTTCTTCTGGGGAATGCCTCCGATGTGTGCGACGGCGCGTCTCGGTCAAATCGGGCATCGTTTTCGTACCACTTTTACTTCCGTAATGAAACTCTGTAAAACAATCAAAACATGTTTGTTTGGCCAAACGGAATGTTTTGGACGCGTTTGTTTGTGTTCTTCGAGGGAATGCCTCCGAAGTGTGCGACGGCGCGTCTCGGTCAAATCAGGCGTCGTTTTCGCACC
The DNA here is from genome assembly GCA_001182835.1 of Oropetium thomaeum. Lineage (NCBI taxonomy): Eukaryota > Viridiplantae > Streptophyta > Magnoliopsida > Poales > Poaceae > Oropetium > Oropetium thomaeum. The sequence goes on from LFJQ01000084.1 coordinate 645,807, forward strand.
ACTTTTACTTCTGAAATGAAACTCTCCGAAACAACCAAAACATGTTTGTTTGGTCCAAAGGAGTGTATTGGACGTGTTTGTTGGTGTTCTTCTGCGAAATGCCTCCGATGTGTGCGACGGCGCGTCTCGGTCAAATCAGGCGTTGTTTTCGCACCACTTTTACTTCCGAAATGAAACTCTCCGAAACAACCAAAACATGTTTGTTTGGCCCAAAGGAGTGTATTGGACGCGTTTGTTGGTGTTCTTCTGGGGAATGCCTCCGATGTGTGCGACGGCGCGTCTCGGTCAAGTCGGGCGTCGTTTTCGCACCACTTTAACTTCTGCAATGAAACTCTCCGAACCAAAACATGTTTGTTTGGCCCAAAGGAGTGTATTGGACGCGTTTGTTTGTGTTCTTCGTGGGAATGCCTCCGATGTGTGCGACGGCGCGTCTCGGTCAAATCGGGCGTCGTTTCGCACCACTTTTACTTCCGAAATGAAACTCTCCGAAACAACCAAAACATGTTTGTTTGGCCCAAAGGAGTGTATTGGACGTGTTTGTTGGTGTTCTTCTGCGAAATGCCTCCGATGTGTGCGATGGCGCGTCTCGCTCAAATCGGGCGTCGTTTTCGCACCACTTTTACTTCCGAAATGAAACTCTCCGAAACAACCAAACATGTTTGTTTGGCCCAAAGGAGTGTATTAGACGCGTTTGTTGGTGTTCTTCTGCGAAATGCCTCCGATGTGTGTGACGGCGCGTCTCGGTCAAATCGGGCGTCGTTTCGCACCACTTTTACTTCCGTAATGAAACTCTCCAAAACAACCAAAACATGTTTGTTTGGATGAACGGAATGTTTTGGACGCTTTTGTTTGTGTTCTTCGTGGGAATGCCTTCGATGTGTGCAACGGCGCGTCTCGGTCAATCGGGCGTCGTTTTCACACCACTTTTACTTCCGAAATGAAACACTCCGAAACAACCAAAACATGTTTGTTTAGCCCAAAGGAGTGTATTGGACGCGCTTGTTTGTGTTCTTCTGGGGAATGCCTCCGATGTGGGCGACGGAGCGTCTCGGTCAAATCGGGCGCCGTTTTCGCACCACTTTTACTTCTGAAATTAAACCCTCCGAAACAACCAAAACATGTTTGTTTGGCCCAAAGGAGTGTATTGGACGCGTTTGTTAGGGTTCTTATGGGGAATGCCTCCGATGTGTGCGACGGCGCGTCTCAGTCAAATCGGGCGTCGCTTTCGCACCACTTTTACTTCCGAAACGAAACTCTCCGAAACAAGCAAAACATGTTTGTATGGCCCGAAGGAGTGTATTGGACGCGTTTGTTGGTGTTCTTCTGGGGAATGCCTCCGATGTGTGCGACGGCGCGTCTCGGTCAAATCGGGCATCGTTTTCGTACCACTTTTACTTCCGTAATGAAACTCTGTAAAACAATCAAAACATGTTTGTTTGGCCAAACGGAATGTTTTGGACGCGTTTGTTTGTGTTCTTCGAGGGAATGCCTCCGAAGTGTGCGACGGCGCGTCTCGGTCAAATCAGGCGTCGTTTTCGCACCACTTTTACTTCTGAAATGAAACTCTCCGAAACAACCAAAACATGTTTGTTTGGTCCAAAGGAGTGTATTGGACGTGTTTGTTGGTGTTCTTCTGCGAAATGCCTCCGATGTGTGCGACGGCGCGTCTCGGTCAAATCAGGCGTTGTTTTCGCACCACTTTTACTTCCGAAATGAAACTCTCCGAAACAACCAAAACATGTTTGTTTGGCCCAAAGGAGTGTATTGGACGCGTTTGTTGGTGTTCTTCTGGGGAATGCCTCCGATGTGTGCGACGGCGCGTCTCGGTCAAGTCGGGCGTCGTTTTCGCACCACTTTAACTTCTGCAATGAAACTCTCCGAACCAAAACATGTTTGTTTGGCCCAAAGGAGTGTATTGGACGCGTTTGTTTGTGTTCTTCGTGGGAATGCCTCCGATGTGTGCGACGGCGCGTCTCGGTCAAATCGGGCGTCGTTTCGCACCACTTTTACTTCCGAAATGAAACTCTCCGAAACAACCAAAACATGTTTGTTTGGCCCAAAGGAGTGTATTGGACGTGTTTGTTGGTGTTCTTCTGCGAAATGCCTCCGATGTGTGCGATGGCGCGTCTCGCTCAAATCGGGCGTCGTTTTCGCACCACTTTTACTTCCGAAATGAAACTCTCCGAAACAACCAAACATGTTTGTTTGGCCCAAAGGAGTGTATTAGACGCGTTTGTTGGTGTTCTTCTGCGAAATGCCTCCGATGTGTGTGACGGCGCGTCTCGGTCAAATCGGGCGTCGTTTCGCACCACTTTTACTTCCGTAATGAAACTCTCCAAAACAACCAAAACATGTTTGTTTGGATGAACGGAATGTTTTGGACGCTTTTGTTTGTGTTCTTCGTGGGAATGCCTTCGATGTGTGCAACGGCGCGTCTCGGTCAATCGGGCGTCGTTTTCACACCACTTTTACTTCCGAAATGAAACACTCCGAAACAACCAAAACATGTTTGTTTAGCCCAAAGGAGTGTATTGGACGCGCTTGTTTGTGTTCTTCTGGGGAATGCCTCCGATGTGGGCGACGGAGCGTCTCGGTCAAATCGGGCGCCGTTTTCGCACCACTTTTACTTCTGAAATTAAACCCTCCGAAACAACCAAAACATGTTTGTTTGGCCCAAAGGAGTGTATTGGACGCGTTTGTTAGGGTTCTTATGGGGAATGCCTCCGATGTGTGCGACGGCGCGTCTCAGTCAAATCGGGCGTCGCTTTCGCACCACTTTTACTTCCGAAACGAAACTCTCCGAAACAAGCAAAACATGTTTGTATGGCCCGAAGGAGTGTATTGGACGCGTTTGTTGGTGTTCTTCTGGGGAATGCCTCCGATGTGTGCGACGGCGCGTCTCGGTCAAATCAGGCGTCGTTTTCACACCACTTTTACTTCCGAAATGAAACTCTCCGAAACAACCGAAACATGTTTGTTTGGTCCAAAGAAGTGTATTGGATGCGTTTGTTGGTGTTCTTCTGGGGAATGCCTCCGATGTGTGCGACGGCGCGTCTCGGTCAAATAGGGCGTCGTTTTCGCACCACTTTTACTTCTGAAATGAAACTCTCCGAAACAACCAAAACATGTTTTTTTGGCCCAAAGGAGTGTATTGGACGCGTTTGTTAGTGTTCTTCTGGGGAATGCCTCCGATGTGTGCGACAGCGCGTCTCGGTCAAATCAGGCGTCGTTTTCGCACCACTTTTACTTCCGAAATGAAACTCTCCGAAACAACCGAAACATGTTTGTTTGGTCGAAAGAAGTGTATTGGATGCGTTTGTTGGTGTTCTTCTGGGGAATGCCTCCGATGTGTGCGACGGCGCGTCTCGGTCAAATAGGGCGTCGTTTTCGCACCACTTTTACTTCTGAAATGAAACTCTCCGAAACAACGAAAACATGTTTTTTTGGCCCAAAGGAGTGTATTGGACGCGTTTGTTGGTGTTCTTCTGGGGAATGCCTCCGATGTGTGCGACGGCGCGTCTCGGTCAAATCGGGCGTCGTTTTCGTACCACTTTTACTTCCGTAATGAAACTCTGTAAAACAACCAAAACATGTTTGTTTGGCCAAACGGAATGTTTTGGACGCGTTTGTTTGTGTTCTTCGAGGGAATGCCTCCGAAGTGTGTGACGGCGCGTCTCGGTCAAATCGAGCTTCGTTTCGCACCACTTTTACTTCCGTAATGAAACTCTCCAAAACAACCAAAACATGTTTGTTTGGATGAACGGAATGTTTTGGACGCTTTTGTTTGTGTTCTTCGTGGGAATGCCTTCGATATGTGCAACGGCGCGTCTCGGTCAATCGGGCGTCGTTTTCACACCACTTTTACTTCCGAAATGAAACACTCCGAAACAACCAAAACATGTTTGTTTAGCCCAAAGGAGTGTATTGGACGCGCTTGTTTGTGTTCTTCTGGGGAATGCCTCCGATGTGGGCGACGGAGCTTCTCGGTCAAATCGGGCGCCGTTTTCGCACCACTTTTACTTCCGAAATGAAACCCTCCGAAACAACCAAAACATGTTTGTTTGGCCCAAAGGAGTGTATTGGACGCGTTTGTTGGGGTTCTTCTGGGGAATGCCTCCGATGTGTGCGACGGCGCGTCTCAGTCAAATCGGGCGTCGCTTTCGCACCACTTTTACTTCCGAAACGAAACTCTCCGAAACAAGCAAAACATGTTTGTATGGCCCGAAGGAGTGTATTGGACGCGTTTGTTGGTGTTCTTCTGGGGAATGCCTCCGATGTGTGCGACGGCGCGTCTCAGTCAAATCAGGCGTCGTTTTCGCACCACTTTTACTTCCAAAATGAAACTCTCCGAAACAACCAAAACATGTTTGTTTGGCCCAAAGGAGTGTATTGGACGCGTTTGTTGGTGTTCTTCTGGGGAATGCCTGCGATGTGTGCGACGGCGCGTCTCGGTCAAATCGGGCGTCGTTTTCGCACCACTTTTACTTCCGAAATGAAACTCTCCGAAACAACCAAAACATGTTTGTTTGGCCCAAAGGAGTGTATTAGACGCGTTTGTTGGTGTTCTTCTGGGGAATGCCTCCGATGTGTGCGACGGCGCGTCTCGGTCAAATCGGGCATCGTTTTCGTACCACTTTTACTTCCGTAATGAAACTCTGTAAAACAACCAAAACATGTTTGTTTGGCCAAACGGAATGTTTTGGACGCGTTTGTTTGTGTTCTTCGAGGGAATGCCTCCGAAGTGTGCGACGGCGCGTCTCGGTCAAATCAGGCGTCGTTTTCGCACCACTTTTACTTCTGAAATGAAACTCTCCGAAACAACCAAAACATGTTTGTTTGGTCCAAAGGAGTGTATTGGACGTGTTTGTTGGTGTTCTTCTGCGAAATGCCTCCGATGTGTGCGACGGCGCGTCTCGGTCAAATCAGGCGTTGTTTTCGCACCACTTTTACTTCCGAAATGAAACTCTCCGAAACAACCAAAACATGTTTGTTTGGCCCAAAGGAGTGTATTGGACGCGTTTGTTGGTGTTCTTCTGGGGAATGCCTCCGATGTGTGCGACGGCGCGTCTCGGTCAAGTCGGGCGTCGTTTTCGCACCACTTTAACTTCTGCAATGAAACTCTCCGAACCAAAACATGTTTGTTTGGCCCAAAGGAGTGTATTGGACGCGTTTGTTTGTGTTCTTCGTGGGAATGCCTCCGATGTGTGCGACGGCGCGTCTCGGTCAAATCGGGCGTCGTTTCGCACCACTTTTACTTCCGAAATGAAACTCTCCGAAACAACCAAAACATGTTTGTTTGGCCCAAAGGAGTGTATTGGACGTGTTTGTTGGTGTTCTTCTGCGAAATGCCTCCGATGTGTGCGATGGCGCGTCTCGCTCAAATCGGGCGTCGTTTTCGCACCACTTTTACTTCCGAAATGAAACTCTCCGAAACAACCAAACATGTTTGTTTGGCCCAAAGGAGTGTATTAGACGCGTTTGTTGGTGTTCTTCTGCGAAATGCCTCCGATGTGTGCGACGGCGCGTCTCGGTCAAATCGGGCGTCGTTTCGCACCACTTTTACTTCCGTAATGAAACTCTCCAAAACAACCAAAACATGTTTGTTTGGATGAACGGAATGTTTTGGACGCTTTTGTTTGTGTTCTTCGTGGGAATGCCTTCGATGTGTGCAACGGCGCGTCTCGGTCAATCGGGCGTCGTTTTCACACCACTTTTACTTCCGAAATGAAACACTCCGAAACAACCAAAACATGTTTGTTTAGCCCAAAGGAGTGTATTGGACGCGCTTGTTTGTGTTCTTCTGGGGAATGCCTCCGATGTGGGCGACGGAGCGTCTCGGTCAAATCGGGCGCCGTTTTCGCACCACTTTTACTTCCGAAATTAAACCCTCCGAAACAACCAAAACATGTTTGTTTGGCCCAAAGGAGTGTATTGGACGCGTTTGTTGGGGTTCTTCTGGGGAATGCCTCCGATGTGTGCGACGGCGCGTCTCAGTCAAATCGGGCGTCGCTTTCGCACCACTTTTACTTCCGAAACGAAACTCTCCGAAACAAGCAAAACATGTATGTATGGCCCGAAGGAGTGTATTGGACGCGTTTGTTGGTGTTCTTCTGGGGAATGCCTCCGATGTGTGCGACGGCGCGTCTCGGTCAAATCAGGCGTCGTTTTCACACCACTTTTACTTCCGAAATGAAACTCTCCGAAACAACCGAAACATGTTTGTTTGGTCCAAAGAAGTGTATTGGATGCGTTTGTTGGTGTTCTTCTGGGGAATGCCTCCGATGTGTGCGACGGCGCGTCTCGGTCAAATAGGGCGTCGTTTTCGCACCACTTTTACTTCTGAAATGAAACTCTCCGAAACAACCAAAACATGTTTTTTTGGCCCAAAGGAGTGTATTGGACGCGTTTGTTAGTGTTCTTCTGGGGAATGCCTCCGATGTGTGCGACGGCGCGTCTCGGTCAAATCAGGCGTCGTTTTCGCACCACTTTTACTTCCGAAATGAAACTCTCCGAAACAACCGAAACATGTTTGTTTGGTCGAAAGAAGTGTATTGGATGCGTTTGTTGGTGTTCTTCTGGGGAATGCCTCCGATGTGGGCGACGGAGCGTCTCGGTCAAATCGGGCGCCGTTTTCGCACCACTTTTACTTCCGAAATGAAACCCTCCGAAACAACCAAAACATGTTTGTTTGGCCCAAAGGAGTGTATTGGACGCGTTTGTTGGGGTGCTTCTGGGGAATGCCTCCGATGTGTGCGACGGCGCGTCTCAGTCAAATCGGGCGTCGCTTTCGCACCACTTTTACTTCCGAAAGGAAACTCTCCGAAACAAGCAAAACATGTTTGTATGGCCCGAAGGAGTGTATTGGACGCGTTTGTTGGTGTTCTTCTGGGGAATGCCTCCGATGTGTGCGACGGCGCGTCTCGGTCAAATAGGGCGTCGTTTTCGCACCACTTTTACTTCTGAAATGAAACTCTCCGAAACAACGAAAACATGTTTTTTTGGCCCAAAGGAGTGTATTGGACGCGTTTGTTGGTGTTCTTCTGGGGAATGCCTCCGATGTGTGCGACGGCGCGTCTCGGTCAAATCGGGCGTCGTTTTCGTACCACTTTTACTTCCGTAATGAAACTCTGTAAAACAACCAAAACATGTTTGTTTGGCCAAACGGAATGTTTTGGACGCGTTTGTTAGTGTTCTTCGAGGGAATGCCTCCGAAGTGTGTGACGGCGCGTCTCGGTCAAATCGAGCTTCGTTTCGCACCACTTTTACTTCCGTAATGAAACTCTCCAAAACAACCAAAACATGTTTGTTTGGATGAACGGAATGTTTTGGACGCTTTTGTTTGTGTTCTTCGTGGGAATGCCTTCGATATGTGCAACGGCGCGTCTCGGTCCATCGGGCGTCGTTTTCACACCACTTTTACTTCCGAAATGAAACACTCCGAAACAACCAAAACATGTTTGTTTAGCCCAAAGGAGTTTATTGGACGCGCTTGTTTGTGTTCTTCTGGGGAATGCCTCCGATGTGGGCGACGGAGCTTCTCGGTCAAATCGGGCGCCGTTTTCGCACCACTTTTACTTCCGAAATGAAACCCTCCGAAACAACCAAAACATGTTTGTTTGGCCCAAAGGAGTGTATTGGACGCGTTTGTTGGGGTTCTTCTGGGGAATGCCTCCGATGTGTGCGACGGCGCGTCTCAGTCAAATCGGGCGTCGCTTTCGCACCACTTTTACTTCCGAAACGAAACTCTCCGAAACAAGCAAAACATGTTTGTATGGCCCGAAGGAGTGTATTGGACGCGTTTGTTGGTGTTCTTCTGGGGAATGCCTCCGATGTGTGCGACGGCGCGTCTCAGTCAAATCAGGCGTCGTTTTCGCACCACTTTTACTTCCAAAATGAAACTCTCCGAAACAACCAAAACATGTTTGTTTGGCCCAAAGGAGTGTATTGGACGCGTTTGTTGGTGTTCTTCTGGGGAATGCCTGCGATGTGTGCGACGGCGCGTCTCGGTCAAATCGGGCGTCGTTTTCGCACCACTTTTACTTCCGAAATGAAACTCTCCGAAACAACCAAAACATGTTTGTTTGGCCCAAAGGAGTGTATTAGACGCGTTTGTTGGTGTTCTTCTGGGGAATGCCTCCGATGTGTGCGACGGCGCGTCTCGGTCAAATCGGGCATCGTTTTCGTACCACTTTTACTTCCGTAATGAAACTCTGTAAAACAACCAAAACATGTTTGTTTGGCCAAACGGAATGTTTTGGACGCGTTTGTTTGTGTTCTTCGAGGGAATGCCTCCGAAGTGTGCGACGGCGCGTCTCGGTCAAATCAGGCGTCGTTTTCGCACCACTTTTACTTCTGAAATGAAACTCTCCGAAACAACCAAAACATGTTTGTTTGGTCCAAAGGAGTGTATTGGACGTGTTTGTTGGTGTTCTTCTGCGAAATGCCTCCGATGTGTGCGACGGCGCGTCTCGGTCAAATCAGGCGTTGTTTTCGCACCACTTTTACTTCCGAAATGAAACTCTCCGAAACAACCAAAACATGTTTGTTTGGCCCAAAGGAGTGTATTGGACGCGTTTGTTGGTGTTCTTCTGGGGAATGCCTCCGATGTGTGCGACGGCGCGTCTCGGTCAAGTCGGGCGTCGTTTTCGCACCACTTTAACTTCTGCAATGAAACTCTCCGAACCAAAACATGTTTGTTTGGCCCAAAGGAGTGTATTGAACGCGTTTGTTTGTGTTCTTCGTGGGAATGCCTCCGATGTGTGCGACGGCGCGTCTCGGTCAAATCGGGCGTCGTTTCGCACCACTTTTACTTCCGAAATGAAACTCTCCGAAACAACCAAAACATGTTTGTTTGGCCCAAAGGAGTGTATTGGACGTGTTTGTTGGTGTTCTTCTGCGAAATGCCTCCGATGTGTGCGATGGCGCGTCTCGCTCAAATCGGGCGTCGTTTTCGCACCACTTTTACTTCCGAAATGAAACTCTCCGAAACAACCAAACATGTTTGTTTGGCCCAAAGGAGTGTATTAGACGCGTTTGTTGGTGTTCTTCTGCGAAATGCCTCCGATGTGTGCGACGGCGCGTCTCGGTCAAATCGGGCGTCGTTTCGCACCACTTTTACTTCCGTAATGAAACTCTCCAAAACAACCAAAACATGTTTGTTTGGATGAACGGAATGTTTTGGACGCTTTTGTTTGTGTTCTTCGTGGGAATGCCTTCGATGTGTGCAACGGCGCGTCTCGGTCAATCGGGCGTCGTTTTCACACCACTTTTACTTCCGAAATGAAACACTCCGAAACAACCAAAACATGTTTGTTTAGCCCAAAGGAGTGTATTGGACGCGCTTGTTTGTGTTCTTCTGGGGAATGCCTCCGATGTGGGCGACGGAGCGTCTCGGTCAAATCGGGCGCCGTTTTCGCACCACTTTTACTTCCGAAATTAAACCCTCCGAAACAACCAAAACATGTTTGTTTGGCCCAAAGGAGTGTATTGGACGCGTTTGTTGGGGTTCTTCTGGGGAATGCCTCCGATGTGTGCGACGGCGCGTCTCAGTCAAATCGGGCGTCGCTTTCGCACCACTTTTACTTCCGAAACGAAACTCTCCGAAACAAGCAAAACATGTTTGTATGGCCCGAAGGAGTGTATTGGACGCGTTTGTTGGTGTTCTTCTGGGGAATGCCTCCGATGTGTGCGACGGCGCGTCTCGGTCAAGTCGGGCGTCGTTTTCGCACCACTTTAACTTCTGCAATGAAACTCTCCGAACCAAAACATGTTTGTTTGGCCCAAAGGAGTGTATTGGACGCGTTTGTTTGTGTTCTTCGTGGGAATGCCTCCGATGTGTGCGACGGCGCGTCTCGGTCAAATCGGGCGTCGTTTCGCACCACTTTTACTTCCGAAATGAAACTCTCCGAAACAACCAAAACATGTTTGTTTGGCCCAAAGGAGTGTATTGGACGTGTTTGTTGGTGTTCTTCTGCGAAATGCCTCCGATGTGTGCGATGGCGCGTCTCGCTCAAATCGGGCGTCGTTTTCGCACCACTTTTACTTCCGAAATGAAACTCTCCGAAACAACCAAACATGTTTGTTTGGCCCAAAGGAGTGTATTAGACGCGTTTGTTGGTGTTCTTCTGCGAAATGCCTCCGATGTGTGCGACGGCGCGTCTCGGTCAAATCGGGCGTCGTTTTCGCACCACTTTTACTTCCCGAAATGAAACACTCCGAAACAACCAAAACATGTTTGTTTAGCCCAAAGGAGTGTATTGGACGCGCTTGTTTGTGTTCTTCTGGGGAATGCCTCCGATGTGGGCGACGGAGCGTCTCGGTCAAATCGGGCGCCGTTTTCGCACCACTTTTACTTCCGAAATAAACCCTCCGAAACAACCAAAACATGTTTGTTTGGCCCAAAGGAGTGTATTGGACGCGTTTGTTGGAGTTCTTCTGGGGAATGCCTCCGATGTGTGCGACGGCGCGTCTCAGTCAAATCGGGCGTCGCTTTCGCACCACTTTTACTTCCGAAACGAAACTCTCCGAAACAAGCAAAACATGTTTGTATGGCCCGAAGGAGTGTATTGGACGCGTTTGTTGGTGTTCTTCTGGGGAATGCCTCCGATGTGTGCGACGGCGCGTCTCGGTCAAATCAGGCGTCGTTTTCACACCACTTTTACTTCCGAAATGAAACTCTCCGAAACAACCGAAACATGTTTGTTTGGTCCAAAGAAGTGTATTGGATGCGTTTGTTGGTGTTCTTCTGGGGAATGCCTCCGATGTGTGCGACGGCGCGTCTCGGTCAAATAGGGCGTCGTTTTCGCACCACTTTTACTTCTGAAATGAAACTCTCCGAAACAACCAAAACATGTTTTTTTGGCCCAAAGGAGTGTATTGGACGCGTTTGTTAGTGTTCTTCTGGGGAATGCCTCCGATGTGTGCGACGGCGCGTCTCGGTCAAATCAGGCGTCGTTTTCGCACCACTTTTACTTCCGAAATGAAACTCTCCGAAACAACCAAAACATGTTTGTTTGGTCGAAAGAAGTGTATTGGATGCGTTTGTTGGTGTTCTTCTGGGGAATGCCTCCGATGTGGGCGACGGAGCGTCTCGGTCAAATCGGGCGCCGTTTTCGCACCACTTTTACTTCCGAAATGAAACCCTCCGAAACAACCAAAACATGTTTGTTTGGCCCAAAGGAGTGTATTGGACGCGTTTGTTGGGTGCTTCTGGGGAATGCCTCCGATGTGTGCGACGGCGCGTCTCAGTCAAATCGGGCGTCGCTTTCGCACCACTTTTACTTCCGAAATGAAACTCTCCGAAACAACCAAAACATGTTTGTTTGGCCCGAAGGAGTGTATTGGACGCGTTTGTTGGTGTTCTTCTGGGGAATGCCTCCGATGTGTGCGACGGCGCGTCTCGGTCAAATAGGGCGTCGTTTTCGCACCACTTTTACTTCCGAAATGAAACTCTCCGAAACAACAAAACATGTTTTTTGGCCCAAAGGAGTGTATTGGACGCGTTTGTTGGTGTTCTTCTGGGGAATGCCTCCGATGTGTGCGACGGCGCGTCTCGGTCAAATCGGGCGTCGTTTTCGCACCACTTTTACTTCCGTAATGAAACTCTGAAACAACCAAAACATGTTTGTTTGGCCAAAGGAATGTTTTGGACGCGTTTGTTGTGTTCTTCGGGGAATGCCTCCGATGTGTGCGACGGCGCGTCTCGGTCAAATCGGGCTCGTTTCGCACCACTTTTACTTCCGAAATGAAACTCTCCGAAACAACCAAAACATGTTTGTTTGGCCAAAGGAATGTTTGGACGCGTTTGTTTGTGTTCTTCTGGGGAATGCCTCCGATGTGTGCGACGGCGCGTCTCGGTCAAATCGGGCGTCGTTTTCGCACCACTTTTACTTCCGAAATGAAACCTCCGAAACAACCAAAACATGTTTGTTTGGCCCAAAGGAGTGTATTGGACGCGTTTGTTGGTGTTCTTCTGGGGAATGCCTCCGATGTGTGCGACGGCGCGTCTCGGTCAAATCGGGCGTCGTTTTCGCACCACTTTTACTTCCGAAATGAAACTCTCCGAAACAACCAAAACATGTTTGTTTGGCCAAAGGAGTGTATTGGACGCGTTTGTTGGTGTTCTTCTGGGGAATGCCTCCGATGTGTGCGACGGCGCGTCTCGGTCAAATCGGGCGTCGTTTTCGCACCACTTTTACTTCCGAAATGAAACTCTCCGAAACAACCAAAACATGTTTGTTTGGTCCAAAGAAGTGTATTGGATGCGTTTGTTGGTGTTCTTCTGGGGAATGCCTCCGATGTGTGCGACGGCGCGTCTCGGTCAAATAGGGCGTCGTTTTCGCACCATTTTACTTCTGAAATGAAACTCTCCGAAACAACCAAAACATGTTTTTTGGCCCAAAGGAGTGTATTGGACGCGTTTGTTAGTGTTCTTCTGGGGAATGCCTCCGATGTGTGCGACGGCGCGTCTCAGTCAAATCGGGCGTCGCTTTCGCACCACTTTTACTTCCGAAATGAAACTCTCCGAAACAAGCAAAACATGTTTGTATGGCCCAAAGGAGTGTATTGGACGCGTTTGTTGGTGTTCTTCTGGGGAATGCCTCCGATGTGTGCGACGGCGCGTCTCGGTCAAATCAGGCGTCGTTTTCGCACCACTTTTACTTCCGAAATGAAACTCCCCGAAACAACCGAAACATGTTTGTTTGGTCCAAAGAAGTGTATTGGATGCGTTTGTTGGTGTTCTTCTGGGGAATGCCTCCGATGTGTGCGACGGCGCGTCTCGGTCAAATACGGCGTCGTTTTCGCACCACTTTTACTTCTGAAATGAAACTCTCCGAAACAACCAAAACATGTTTTTTTGGCCCAAAGGAGTGTATTGGACTTTTGTTGGTGTTCTTCTGGGGAATGCCTCCGATGTGTGCGACGGCGCGTCTCGGTCAAATCGGGCGTCGTTTTCGCACCACTTTTACTTCCGAAATGAAACTCTGAAAACAACCAAAACATGTTTGTTTGGCCAAAGGAGTGTATTGGACGCGTTTGTTTGTGTTCTTCGGGGAATGCCTCCGAGTGTGGACGGCGCGTCTCGGTCAAATCGGGCTCGTTTCGCACCACTTTTACTTCCGAAATGAAACCCCCAAAACAACCAAAACATGTTTGTTTGGTGAAAGAATGTATTGGACGCGTTGTTTGTGTTCTTCTGGGGAATGCCTCCGATGTGTGCGACGGCGCGTCTCGGTCAAATCGGGCGCGTTTTCGCACCACTTTTACTTCCGAAATGAAACACTCCGAAACAACCAAAACATGTTTGTTTGGCCCAAAGGAGTGTATTGGACGCGTTTGTTGGGTTCTTCTGGGGAATGCCTCCGATGTGTGCGACGGCGCGTCTCAGTCAAATCGGGCGTCGTTTCGCACCACTTTTACTTCCGAAATGAAACTCTCCGAAACAACCAAAACATGTTTGTTGGCCCAAAGGAGTGTATTGGACGCGTTTGTTGGTGTTCTTCTGGGGAATGCCTCCGATGTGTGCGACGGCGCGTCTCAGTCAAATCGGGCGTCGTTTCGCACCACTTTTACTTCCGAAATGAAACTCTCCGAAACAACCAAAACATGTTTTTTGGCCCAAAGGAGTGTATTGGACGCGTTTGTTGGTGTTCTTCTGGGAATGCCTCCGATGTGTGCGACGGCGCGTCTCGGTCAAATCGGGCGTCGTTTTCGCACCACTTTACTTCCGAAATGAAACACTCCGAAACAACCAAAACATGTTTGTTTAGCCCAAAGGAGTGTATTGGACGCGCTTGTTGTGTTCTTCTGGGGAATGCTCCGATGTGGGCGACGGAGCGTCTCGGTCAAATCGGGCGCGTTTTCGCACCACTTTTACTTCCGAAATGAAACCCTCCGAAACAACCAAAACATGTTTGTTTGGCCCAAAGGAGTGTATTGGACGCGTTTGTTGGGGTTCTTCTGGGGAATGCCTCCGATGTGTGCGACGGCGCGTCTCAGTCAAATCGGGCGTCGCTTTCGCACCACTTTTACTTCCGAAATGAAACTCTCCGAAACAAGCAAAACATGTTTGTATGGCCCGAAGGAGTGTATTGGACGCGTTTGTTGGTGTTCTTCTGGGGAATGCCTCCGATGTGTGCGACGGCGCGTCTCGGTCAAATCAGGCGTCGTTTTCACACCACTTTTACTTCCGAAATGAAACTCTCCGAAACAACCGAAACATGTTTGTTTGGTCCAAAGAAGTGTATTGGATGCGTTTGTTGGTGTTCTTCTGGGGAATGCCTCCGATGTGTGCGACGGCGCGTCTCGGTCAAATAGGGCGTCGTTTTCGCACCACTTTTACTTCTGAAATGAAACTCTCCGAAACAACCAAAACATGTTTTTTTGGCCCAAAGGAGTGTATTGGACGCGTTTGTTGGTGTTCTTCTGGGGAATGCCTCCGATGTGTGCGACGGCGCGTCTCAGTCAAATCGGGCGTCGCTTTCGCACCACTTTTACTTCCGAAATGAAACTCTCCGAAACAAGCAAAACATGTTTGTATGGCCAAAGGAGTGTATTGGACGCGTTTGTTGGTGTTCTTCTGGGGAATGCCTCCGATGTGTGCGACGGCGCGTCTCGGTCAAATCAGGCGTCGTTTTCGCACCACTTTTACTTCCGAAATGAAACTCTCCGAAACAACCGAAACATGTTTGTTTGGTCGAAAGAAGTGTATTGGATGCGTTTGTTGGTGTTCTTCTGGGGAATGCCTCCGATGTGTGCGACGGCGCGTCTCGGTCAAATAGGGCGTCGTTTTCGCACCACTTTTACTTCTGAAATGAAACTCTCCGAAACAACCAAAACATGTTTTTTTGGCCCAAAGGAGTGTATTGGACGCGTTTGTTGGTGTTCTTCTGGGGAATGCCTCCGATGTGTGCGACGGCGCGTCTCGGTCAAATCGGGCGTCGTTTTCGTACCACTTTTACTTCCGTAATGAAACTCTGTAAACAACCAAAACATGTTTGTTTGGCCAAACGGAATGTTTTGGACGCGTTTGTTTGTGTTCTTCGAGGGAATGCCTCCGAAGTGTGTGACGGCGCGTCTCGGTCAAATCGGGCTTCGTTTCGCACCACTTTTACTTCCGTAATGAAACTCTCCAAAACAACCAAAACATGTTTGTTTGGATGAACGGAATGTTTTGGACGCTTTTGTTTGTGTTCTTCGTGGGAATGCCTTCGATGTGTGCAACGGCGCGTCTCGGTCAATCGGGTGTCGTTTTCGCACCACTTTTACTTCCGAAATGAAACACTCCGAACAACCAAAACATGTTTGTTTAGCCCAAAGGAGTGTATTGGACGCGCTTGTTTGTGTTCTTCTGGGGAATGCCTCCGATGTGGGCGACGGAGCTTCTCGTTCAAATCGGGCGCCCGTTTTCGCACCACTTTTACTTCCGAAATGAAACCCTCCGAAACAACCAAAACATGTTTGTTTGGCCCAAAGGAGTGTATTGGACGCGTTTGTTGGGGTTCTTCTGGGGAATGCCTCCGATGTGTGCGACGGCGCGTCTCAGTCAAATCGGGCGTCGCTTTCGCACCACTTTTACTTCCCGAAATGAAAACTCTCCGAAACAAGCAAAACATGTTTGTATGGCCCGAAGGAGTGTATTGGACGCGTTTGTTGGTGTTCTTTCTGGGGAATGCCTCCGATGTGTGCGACGGCGCGTCTCAGTCAAATCGGGCGTCGTTTTCGCACCACTTTTACTTCTGAAATGAAACTCTCCGAAACAACCAAAACATGTTTTTTTGGCCCAAAGGAGTGTATTGGACGCGTTTGTTGGTGTTCTTCTGGGGAATGCCTCCGATGTGTGCGACGGCGCGTCTCGGTCAAATCGGGCGTCGTTTCGCACCACTTTTACTTCCGTAATGAAACTCTCCGAAACAACCAAAACATGTTTCTTTGGACGAACGGAATGTTTTGGACGCGTTTGTTTGTGTTCGAATGCCTCCGATGTGTGCAACGGCGCGTCTCGATCAATCGGGCGTCGTTTTCGCACCACTTTTACTTCCGAAATGAAACACTCCGAAACAACCAAAACATGTTTGTTTCCAAAGGAGTGTATTGGACGCGTTTGTTTGTGTTCTTCGGGGAATGCCTCCGATGTGGGCGACGGAGCGTCTCGGTCAAATCGGGCGCCGTTTCGCACCACTTTTACTTCCGAAATTCCGAAACAACCAAAACATTTGTTTGGCCCAAAGGAGTGTATTGGACGCGTTTGTTGGTGTTCTTCTGGGAATGCCTCCGATGTGTGCGACGGCGCGTCTCGTCAAATCGGGCGTCGTTTTCGTTACTTCCGAAATGAAACTCTCCGAAACAACCAAAACATGTTTGTTGGCCCAAAGGAGTGTATTGGACGCAAATGCTCCGATGTGTCGCGTCTCGGTCAAAGCACACTTTTACTTCCGAAATGAAACATGTTTGTTTGGCCCAAAGGAGTGTATTGGACGCGTTTGTTTGTGTTCCAATGCCTCCGATGTGTCGTCTCGGTCAAATCGGGCGTTTTCGACTTCCGAAATTCCGAACACACGCGTTTGTTGGTGTTCTTCTGGGAATGCCTCCGATGTGTGCGACAAATCGGCGTCGTTTTCGACTTCGAAATGAAACTCTCCGAAACAACCAAAACATGTTTGTTTGGCGTATTGGAGAAATGCCTCGATGTGTGCGACGGCGCGTCTCGGTCAAATCGGGCTTTTCGCACCACTTTTACTTCCGAAATGAAACTCTCCGAAACAACCTTGGCCCACGCGTTGTTGGTGTTCTTCTGGGAATGCCTCCGATGTGTGCAACGGCGCGTCTCGTCAAATCGGGCGTCGTTTCGCACCACTTTTACTTCCGAAATGAAACTCTCCGAAACAACCAAAACATGTTTGTTGGCCCAAAGGAGTGTATTGGACGCGTTTGTTGGTGTTCTTCTGGGAATGCTCCGATGTGTGGCGCGTCTCGGTCAAATTGGGCGTCGTTTTCGCACCACTTTTACTTCCGAAATGAAACCCTCCGAAACAACCAAACATGTTTGTTTGGCCCAAAGGAGTGTATTAGACGCGTTTGTTGGTGTTCTTCTGGAAATGCCTCCGATGTGTGCGACAAATCGGGCGTCTTTCGCACCACTTTTACTTCCACTCTCCGAAACAACAAAACATGTTTGTTTGGTTGTATTGGACGTGTTCTTCTGCGAAATGCCTCCGAAGTCAAATCGGGCGTTGTTTTCGCACCACTTTTACTTCGAAATGTCCGAAACAACCAAAACACCAAATGAAGGTCAAAGGGGACATGTTTGTTGTATTGGACGCGTTTGTTTGTGTTCTTCAATGCCTCCGATGTGTGCGACGGCGCGTCTCGGTCAAATCGGCGTCGTTTTCGCACCACTTTTACTTCAAATGAAACTCTCCGAAACAACCAAAACATGTTTGTTTGGCCCAAAGGAGTGTATTGGACGCGTTTGTTGTGTTCTTCTGGGAATGCCTCCGATGTGTGCGACGGCGCGTCTCGGTCAAATCGCGTCGTTTTCGCACCTTTTACTTCCGTAATGAAACTCTGAAACAACCAAAACACCAAACTGGACGCGTTTGTTTGTGTTCTTCGGGGAATGCCTGTGTGCGACGGCGCGTCTCGGTCAAATCAGGCGTCGTTTTCGCACCACTTTTACTTCGAAATGAAACTCTCCGAAACAACCAAAACACCAAAGGAGTGTATTGGACGTTTGTTGGTGTTCTTCTTGCCTCCGATGTGTGCGACGGCGCGTCTCGGTCAAATCGGGCGTTGTTTTCGCACCACTTTTTTTCCGAAATGTCCGAAACAACCAAAACATGTTTTTTGGCCAAAGGAGTGTATTGGACTTGTTGGTGTTCTTCTTGCCTCCGATGTGTGCGACGGCGCGTCTCGGTCAAAGCACTTTTACTTCGAAATGAAACTCCGAAACAACCAAAACATGTTTGTTTGGTTATTGGATTCGGGAATGCCTCCGTTCTCGGTCAAACGTTTTCGCACCACTTTTACTTCCGAAACTCTCCGAAACAACCAAACATGTTTTGGCCCAAAGGAGTGTATTGGAGTGTTCTTCAATGCCTCCGATGTGTGCGACGGCGCGTCTCGGTCAAATCGGGCGTCGTTTTCGCACCACTTTTACTTCCGAAATGAAACTCTCCGAAACAACCAAAACATGTTTGTTTGGCCCAAAGGAGTGTATTGGACGCGTTTGTTGGTGTTCTTCTGGGAATGCCTCCGATGTGCGACGGCGCGTCTCGGTCAAACGTCGTTTTCGCACCACTTTTACTTCCGTAATGAAACTCACCAAAACATGTTTGTTTCGAAGGAAACGCGTTTGTTTGTGTTCTTCGTGGGAATGCCTCCGATGTGCGCAACGGCGCGTCTCGTCAAATCGGGCGCGTTTTCGCACCACTTTTACTTCCGAAATGTAACCTCCGAAACAACCAAACGCCCAAAGGAGTGTATTGGACGCATCTTCTGGGGAATGCCTCCGATGTGGGCGACGGAGCGTCTCGGTCAAATCGGGCGCCGTTTCGCACCACTTTTACTTCCAAAATGAAACCTCCGAAACAACCAAAACATGTTTGTTGGCCCAAAGGAGTGTATTGGACGCGTTTGTTGGTGTTCTTCTGGGGAATGCCTCCGATGTGTGCGACGGCGCGTCTCGGTCAAGCGTCGTTTTCGCACACTTTTACTTCTGAAACTCTCGAAACAACCAAAACATTTGTTTGGTCCAAAGGAGTGTATTGGACGCGTTTTTGTGTTCTTCGTGGGAATGCCTCCGATGTGTGCGACGGCGCGTCTCGGTCAAATCGGGCGTCGTTTCGCACCACTTTTACTTCCGAAATGAAACTCTCCGAACAACAAAAACCCAAAGGAGTGTATTGGAATGCCTCCGATGTGTGCGACGGCGCGTCTCGGTCAAAGTTTCGCACCACTTTTACTTCGAAATGAAACTCTCCGAACATGTTTGGTTGGTCCAAAGGAGTGTATTGGACGCGTTTGTTGGTGTTCTGGGAATGGTGCGACGGAGCGTCTCGGTCAAATCGGGCGTCGTTTTCGCACCACTTCCGGAAACAACCAAAAATGTTTGTTGGCCGACGCGTTTGTTTGTGTTCTTCATGCCTCCGATGTGTGCGACGGCGCGTCTCGTCAAATCAGTTTTCGCACCACTTTTACTTCCAAAATGAAACTCTCCGAAACAACCAAACATGTTTGTTGGCCCTGTATTGGAAATGCCTCCGATGTGTGCGACGGCGCGTCTCGGTCAAATCGGCGTCGACTTCCGAAATGAAACTCTCCGAAACAAAAACCTTGGATGGGAATGCCTCCGATGTGTGCGACGGCGCGTCTCGGTCGGCGTCGTTTTCGCACCACTTTTACTTCGAAACAACCAAAACACCAAAGGAGTGTATTGGAAATGCCTCCGATGTGTGCGACGGCGCGTCTCGTCAAATCGGCGTCGTTTTCGCACCACTTTTACTTCGAAATGAAACTCTCCGAAACAACCAAAACATGTTTGTTGGCCCAAAGGAGTGTATTGGACGCGTTTGTTGGTGTTCTTCATGCCTCCGATGTGTGCGACGGCGCGTCTCGGTCAAATCGGCGTCGTTTTCGCACCACTTTTACTTCCGAAATGAAACTCTCCGAAACAACCAAAACATGTTTGTTTGGCCAAAAGTGTATTGGACGCGTTTGTTGGTGTTCTTCTGGGAATGCCTCGATGTGTGCGACGGCGCGTCTCGGTCAAATCGGGCGTCGTTTTCGCACCACTTTTACTTCGAAATGAAACTCTCCGAAACAACCAAAACATGTTTGTTTGAGTGTATTGGACGCGTTTGTTGGTGTTCTTCGGGGAATGCCTCCGATGTGTGCGACGGCGCGTCTCAAATTCGTTTTCGCACCACTTTTACTTCCGAATGAAACTCTCCGAAACAACCAAAACATGTTTGTTGGCCCAAAGGAGTGTATTGGAACGATGTGTGCGACGGCGCGTCTCGGTCAAATCGGCGTCGTTTTCGCACCACTTTTACTTCCGAAATGAAACTCTCCGAAACAACCAAAACATGTTTGTTTGGCCCAAAGGAGTGTATTGGACGCGTTTGTTGGTGTTCTTCTGGGGAATGCCCCGATGTGTGCGACGGCGCGTCTCGGTCAATGGCGTCGTTTTCGCACCACTTTACTTCCGAAATGAAACTCTGAACCAAAACATGTTGTTTGGCCAAAGGAGTGTTTGGACGCGTTGTTTGTGTTCTTCGAATGCCTCCGATGTGTGCGACGGCGCGTCTCGGTCAAATCAGGCGTCGTTTTCGCACCACTTTTACTTCGAAATGAAACTCTCCGAAACAACCAAACATGTTTGTTTGGTCCAAAGGAGTGTATTGGACTTGGTGTTCTTCTATGCCTCCGATGTGTGCGACGGCGCGTCTCGGTCAAAGTTTCGCACCATTTTACTTCCGAATGAAACTCTCCGAAACAACCAAAACATGTTTGTTTGGCCCAAAGGAGTGTATTGGAAATGCCTCCGATGTGTGCAACGGCGCGTCTCGGTCAATCGGGCGTCGTTTTCGCACCACTTTACTTCGAAATGAAACTCTCCGCATGTTTGTTTTGTATTGGAAAAACAAATGTTCGAATGGAACAACCAAAACACCTGGACGCGTGTTCTTCATGCCTCCGATGTGTGCGACGGCGCGTCTCGGGGCGTCGTTTTCGCGAATGAAACTCTCCGTGTATGTTTTGGACGCGTTTGTTTGTGTTCTTCGGAATGCCTCCGATGTGTGCGACGGCGCGTCTCGTCAATCGGGCGTCGTTTTCGCACCACTTTTACTTCCGAAATTCCGAAACAACCAAAACAAGCCCAAATGTATTGGACGCGTTTGTTTGTGTTCTTCTGGGGAATGCCTCCGATGTGTGCGACGGCGCGTCTCGGTCAAATCGGGCGTCGTTTTCGCACCACTTTTACTTCCGAATGAAACTCTCCGAAACAACCAAAACATGTTTGTTTGGCCCAAAGGAGTGTATTGGAGGAATGCCTCCGATGTGTGCGACGGCGCGTCTCGTCAAATCGGGCGGTTTCGCACCACTTTTACTTCCGAAATGAAACTCTCCGAAACAACCAAAACATGTTTGTTTGGAGTGTATTGGACATGCGATGTGTTCGTCTCGGTCAAATCGTTTGGACATGTTTGTTTTGGACAAATGCCTCCGAACGGCGCGTCTCGGTCAAATCGGGCGTCTTTCGCACCACTTTTACTTCCGAAATACTCTCCGAAACAACCAAAACATGTTTGTTTGGTCAAAGGAGTGTATTGGATTGCCTCCCGATTCAAATGTCGTTTTCGCGAAATGAAACTCTCCGAAACAACCAAAACATGTTTGTTTGGCCAAAGGAGTGTATTGGACAATGCCTCCGATGTGTGCGACGGCGCGTCTCGGTCAAATCGGGCGTTGTTTTCGCACCACTTTTACTTCCGAAATGAAACTCTCCGGTTTGTTTGGCCCACGCGTTTGTTGGTGTTCTTCGGAATGCCTCCGATGTGTGACGGCGCGTCTCGGTCAATCGGGCGTCGTTTTCGCACCACTTTACTTCCGAAATGAAACTCTCCGAAACAACAAAACATGTTTGTTTGGCCCACGCGTTTTTGGTGTGGGAATGCTCCGATGTGTGCGACGGCGCGTCTCGGTCAAACGTTTTCGCGAAATTCCGAAACAACCAAAACATGTTTGTTTGGCCAAAGGAGTGTATTGACGCGTTTGTTGTGTTCTTCTGCGAAATGCCTCCGATGTGTGCGACGGCGCGTCTCGGTCAAATCGGGCGTCTTTCGCACCACTTTTACTTCCGAAATGAAACTCTCCGAAACAACAAAACATGTTTGTTTGGCCCAAAGGAGTGTATTGGACGTTGTTGGTGTTCTTCTGGAAATGCCTCCGATGTGTGCGACGGCGCGCGTCTCGGTCAAATCGGGCGTTGTTTTCGCACCACTTTTACTTTCGAAATGAAACTCTCCGAAACAACCAAAACATGTTTGTTTGGCCATTGGACGCGTTTGTTGGTGTTCTTCTGGAATGCCTCCATTGTGTGCGACGCGTCTCGGTCAAATCGGCGTCGTTTCGCACCATTTTTACTTCCGAAATGAAACTCTCCGAAACAACCAAAACATGTTTGTTTGGCCCAAAGGAGTGTATTGGACGCGTTTGTTTGTGTTCTTCGTGGAATGCCTCCGATGTGCGACGGCGCGTCTCGGTCAAATCGGCGTCGTTTTCGCACCACTTTTACTTCCAAATGAAACTCTCCGAAACAACCAAAACATGTTTGTTTGGCCCAAAGGAGTGTATTGGACGCGTTTGTTGGTGTTCTTCGGGAATGCCTCCGATGTGTGCGACGGCGCGTCTCGGTCAAATCGGGCGTCGTTTTTCGCACCACTTTTACTTCCGAAATGAAACTCTAAAACAACCAAACATGTTTGTTTTGTTTTGGACGCGTTTGTTTGTGTTCTTCGGGAATGCCTCCGGTGTGCGACGGCGCGTCTCGGTCAAATCGGCGTCGTTTTCGCACCACTTTTACTTCGAAATGAAACTCTCCGAAACAACCAAAACATGTTTGTTTGGTCCAAAGGAGTGTATTGGACGTGTTTGTTTGGTGTTCTTCTGGAATGCCTCCGATGTGTGCGACGGCGCGTCTCGGTCAAATCGGCGTGTTTTCGCACCACTTTTACTTCCGAAATGAAACTCTCCGAAACAACCAAAAACATGTTTTTTTGGTCCAAAGGAGTGTATTGGACGCGTTTGTTGGTGTTCTTCTGCGAATGCCTCCGATGTGTGCGACGGCGCGTCTCGGTCAAATCGGGCGTTGTTTTCGCACCACTTTTACTTCGAAATGAAACTCTCCGAAACAACCAAACATGTTTGTTTGGCCAAAGGAGTGTATTGGACGCGTTTGTTTTGTGTTCTTCTGGGAATGCCTCCATGTGTGCGACGGCGCGTCTCGGTCAAATCGGGCGTCGTTTTCGCACCACTTTTACTTCCGAAATGAAACTCTCCGAAACAACCAAAACATGTTTGTTGGCCAAAGGAGTGTATTGGACGCGTTTGTTTGTGTTCTTCGGAATGCCTCGATGTGTGCGACGGCGCGTCTCGGTCAAATCGGCGTCGTTTTTCGCACCACTTTTTACTTCCGAAATGAAACTCTCCGAAACAACCAAAACATGTTTGTTTGGCCCAAAGGAGTGTATTGGACGCGTTTGTTGGTGTTCTTCTGGGAATGCCTCCGATGTGTGCGACGGCGCGTTCTCGGTCAAATCGGCGTCGTTTTCGCACCACTTTTACTTCCGAAATGAAACTCTGAAAAAAACCAAAACATGTTTGTTTGGAATGTTTGGACGCGTTTGTTTTGTGTTCTTCGTGGGAATGCCTCCGATGTTGCGACGGCGCGTCTGTCAATCGGGCGTCGTTTTCGCACCACTTTTACTTCCGAAATGAAAACTCTCCGAAACAACCAAAACATGTTTGTTTGGCCCAAAGGAGTGTATTGGACGCGTTTGTTTGTGTTCTTCTGGGAATGCCTCCGATGTGTGCGACGGCGCGTCTCGGTCAAATCGGGCGTCGTTTTCGCACCACTTTTACTTCCGAAATGAAACTCCGAAACAACCAAAACATGTTTGTTTGGCCCAAAGGAGTGTATTGGACGCGTTTGTTTTGTTCTTCTGGGGAATGCCTCCGATGTGTGCGACGGCGCGTCTCGGTCAATCGGGCGTCGTTTTCGCACCACTTTTACTTCCGAAATGAAACTCTCCGAAACAACCAAAAAACATGTTTGTTTGGCCCTGTATTGATTTTGGTGTTCTTCGGGAATGCCTCGATGTGTGCGACGGCGCGTCTCGGTCAAATCGGCGTCGTTTTCGCACCACTTTTACTTCCGAAATGAAACTCTCCAAACAACCAAAACATGTTTGTTTGGCCAAAGGAGTGTATTGGACGCGTTTGTTTTGTTCTCGGGGAATGCCTCCGATGTGGTGCGACGGCGCGTCTCGTCAAATCGGGCGTCGTTTTCCACCACTTTTACTTCCGAAATGAAACTCTCCGAAACAACCAAAACATGTTTGTTTGGCCCAAAGGAGTGGACGCGTTGTTTGTGTTCTTCTGGGAATGCCTCCGATGTGTGCGACGGCGTCTGTCAAATCGGGCGTCTTTTCGCACCACTTTTACTTCCGAAATGAAACACGCATGTTTGTTTTGGGACGCGTTTGTTTGTGTTCTTCGGGAATGCCTCCGATGTGTGCGACGGCGCGTCTCGGGGCGTCGTTTTCGCACCACTTTAAAAATGAAACTCTCCGAAACAACCAAAACATGTTTGTTTGGCCCAAAGGAGTGTATTGGAACGAATGCTCCGATGTGTGCGACGGCGCGTCTCCGAATCGGGCCGCACCACTTTTACTTCCGAAATGAAACTCTCCGAACAACCAAAACATGTTTGTTTGGCCCAAAAGTGTATTGGACGCGTTTTTTGTGTTCTTCTTGCCTCCGATGTGGCGACGGCGCGTCTCGGTCAATCGGGCGTCGTTTTCGCACACTTTTACTTCGAAATGAAACTCCGAAACAAAACATGTTTGTTTGGCCCGTATTGGACGCGTTTGTTTGTGTTCTTCTGGGGAATGCCTCCGATGTGTGCGACGGCGCGTCTCGGTCAAATCGGGCGTCGTTTCGCACCCTTTTTACTTCCGAAATGAAACTCTCCGAAACAACCAAAACATGTTTGTTTGGCCAAAGGAGTGTATTGGACGCGTTTGTTTGTGTTCTTCTGGAAATGCCTCCGATGTGTGCGACGGCGCGTCTCGTCAAATCGGGCGTCGTTTTCGCACCACTTTTACTTCCGAAATGAAACCTCCGAAACAACCAAAACATGTTTGTTTTGCCCAAAGGAGTGTATTGGACGCGTTTGTTTGTGTTCTTCTGGGAATGCCTCCGATGTGTGCGACGGCGCGTCTCGGTCAAATCGGGCGTTTCGCACCACTTTTACTTCCGAAATGAAACTCTCCGAAACAACCAAAACATGTTTGTTTGGCCCAAAGGAGTTATTGGACGCGTTTGTTGGTGTCTTCGCCTCCGATGTGTGCGACGGCGCGTCTCGGTCAAATCGGGCGTCGTTTTCGCACCACTTTTACTTCCGAAATGAAAACTCTCCGAAACAACCAAAACATGTTTGTTTGGCCAAAGGAGTGTATTGGACGCGTTTGTTTGTGTTCTTCTGGGGAATGCTCCGATGTGTGCGACGGCGCGTCTCGGTCAAATCGGGCGTCGTTTTCGCACCACTTTTACTTCCGAAATGAAACTCCGAAACAACCAAAACATGTTTGTTTGGCCCAAAGGAGTGTATTGGACGCGTTTGTTTGTGTTCTTCTGGGGAATGCCTCCGATGTGTGCGACGGCGCGTCTCGGTCAAATCGGGCGTCGTTTTCGCACCACTTTTACTTTCGAAATGAAACTCTCCGAAACAACCAAAACATGTTTGTTTGGCCCAAAGGAGTGTATTGGACGCGTTTGTTGGTGTTCTTCTGGGGAATGCCTCCGATGTGTGCGACGGCGCGTCTCGGTCAAATCGGGCGTCGTTTTCGCACCACTTTTACTTCCGAAATGAAACCCTCCGAAACAACCAAAACATGTTTGTTTGGCCCAAAGGAGTGTATTAGACGCGTTTGTTGGGGAAATGCCTCCGAGGACGGCGCGTCTCGGTCAAATGGGACCAAATGGTCCAAACAACAAAACATGTTTGTTTTGGCCATTGGACGGTTTGTTGGTGTTCTTCTGGAATGCCTCCGATGTGTGCGACGGCGCGTCTCGGTCAAATCGGGCGTCGTTTTCGCACCACTTTTACTTCCGAAATGAAACTCTCCGAAACAACCAAAACATGTTTGTTTGGCCCAAAGGAGTGTATTGGACGCGTTGTTTGGTGTTCTTCGGGAATGCCTCCGATGTGTGCGACGGCGCGTCGGTCAAATCGGGCGTCGTTTTCGCACCACTTTTACTTCCGTAATGAAACTCAAAACAACCAAAACATGTTTGTTTGGCCAAACGACGCGTTTTTGTGTTCTTCCGGGAATGCCTCCTGCGACGGCGCGTCTCGGTCAAATCAGGCGTCGTTTTCGCACCACTTCTTACTTCGAAATGAAACTCTCCGAAACAACCAAAACATGTTTGTTTGGTCCAAAGGAGTGTATTGGACGTTTGTTGGTGTTCTTCTGCGAAATGCCTCCGATGTGTGCGACGGCGCGTCTCGGTCAAATCGGGCGTTGTTTTCGCACCACTTTTACTTCCGAAATGAAACTCTCCGAAACAACCAAAAATGTTTGTTTGGCCCAAAGGAGTGTATTGGACGCGTTTGTTTGGTGTTCTTCTGGGGAATGCCTCCGATGTGTGCAACGGCGCGTCTCGGTCAATCGGGCGTCGTTTTCGCACCACTTTTAAAATGAAACTCTCCGAACCAAAACATGTTTGTTTGGCCCAAAGAGTGTATTGGACGCGTTTGTTTGTGTTCTTCTGGGGAATGCCTCCGATGTGTGCGACGGCGCGTCTCGGTCAAATCGGGCGTCGTTTTCGCACCACTTTTACTTCCGTAATGAAACTCTCCGAAACAACCAAAACATGTTTGTTTTGGACAACGGAATGTTTTGGACGCGTTTGTTGTGTTCTTCGTGGAATGCCTCCGATGTGTGCAACGGCGCGTCTCGTCAAATCGGGCGTCGTTTTCGCACCACTTTTACTTCCGAAATGAAACACTCCGAAACAACCAAAACATGTTTGTTTAGCCCAAAGGAGTGTATTGGACGCGTTTGGTGTTTCTTCTGGGAATGCCTCCGATGTGGGCGACGGAGCGTCTCGGTCAAATCGGGCGCCGTTTTCGCACCACTTTTTACTTCCGAAATGAAACCCTCCGAAACAACCAAAACATGTTTGTTTGGCCCAAAGGGTGTATTGGACGCGTTTGTTGGTGTTCTTCTGGGAATGCCTCCGATGTGTGCGACGGCGCGTCTCGTCAAATCGGGCGTCGTTTTCGCACCACTTTTACTTCGAAATGAAACTCTCCGAAACAACCAAAACATGTTTGTTTGGCCAAAGGAGTGTATTGGACGCGTTTGTTTGTGTTCTTCTGGGGAATGCCTTCCGATGTGTGCGACGGCGCGTCTCGGTCAAATCGGGCGTCGTTTTCGCACCACTTTTACTTCCGAAATGAAACTCTCCGAAACAACCAAAACATGTTTGTTTGGCCCAAAGGAGTGTATTGGACGCGTTTGTTGGTGTTCTTCTGGGGAATGCCTCCGATGTGTGCGACGGCGCGTCTCGGTCAATCGGGCGTCGTTTTTCGCACCACTTTTACTTCGAAATGAAACTCTCCGAAACAACCAAAACATGTTTGTTTGGCCCAAAGGAGTGTATTGGACGCGTTTGTTGGTGTTCTTCTGGGAATGCCTCCGATGTGTGCGACGGCGCGTCTCGGTCAAATCGGGCGTCGTTTTCGCACCACTTTTACTTCCGAAATGAAACTCTCCGAAACAACCAAAACATGTTTGTTTGGCCCAAAGGAGTGTATTGGACGCGTTTGTTTGGTTCTTCTGGAAATGCCTCCGATGTGTGCGACGGCGCGTCTCGGTCAAATCGGGCGTCGTTTCGCACCACTTTTACTTCCGAAATGAAACTCTCCGAAACAACCAAAACATGTTTTGTTTGGCCAAAGGAGTGTATTGGATGTTCTTCTGCGAATGCCTCCGAGTGTGCGACGGCGCGTCTCGGTCAAATCGGGCGTCGTTTTCGCACCACTTTTACTTCCGAAATGAAACTCTCCGAAACAACCAAAACATGTTTGTTTGGCCCAAAGGAGTGTATTGGACGCGTTTGTTGGTGTTCTTCTGGGAATGCCTCCGATGTGTGCGACGGCGCGTCTCGGTCAAATCGGCGTCGTTTTCGCACCACTTTTACTTCCGAATGAAACTCTGAAACAACCAAAAATGTTTGTTGGCCAAAGGTGTTTTGGACGCGTTTGTTTGTGTTCTTCGAATGCCTCCGAAGTGTGCGACGGCGCGTCTCGGTCAAATCGGCGTGTTTTCGCACCACTTTACTTTCGAAATGAAACTCTCCGAAACAACCAAAACATGTTTGTTTGGCCCAAAGGAGTGTATTGGACGTGTTTGTTGGTGTTCTTCTGCGAATGCCTCCGATGTGTGCGACGGCGCGTCTCGGTCAAATCGGGCGTGTTTTCGCACCACTTTTACTTCCGAAATGAAACTCTCCGAAACAACCAAAACATGTTTGTTTGGCCCAAAGGAGTGTATTGGACGCGTTTGTTGTGTTCTTCTGGGAATGCCTCCGAGTGTGCAACGGCGCGTCTCGGTCAATCGGGCGTCGTTTTCGCACCACTTTTACTTCCGAAATGAAACTCTCCGAACCAAAAACATGTTTGTTTGGCCCAAAGGAGTGTATTGGACGCGTTTTTGTGTTCTTCTGGGGAATGCCTCCGATGTGTGCGACGGCGCGTCTCGGTCAAATCGGGCGTCGTTTTCGCACCACTTTTACTTCCCAAATGAAACTCTCCGAAAACAACCAAAACATGTTTGTTTTGGCAAACGGAATGTTTTGGACGCGTTTGTTTGTGTTCTTCTGGGGAATGCCTCCGATGTGTGCGACGGCGCGTCTCGTCAATCGGGCGTCGTTTTCGCACCACTTTTACTTCCGAAATGAAACTCTCCGAAACAACCAAAACATGTTTGTTTGGCCCAAAGGAGTGTATTGGACGCGTTTGTTTGTGTTCTTCTGGAATGCCTCCGATTGTGCGACGGCGCGTCTCGGTCAAATCGGCGCGTTTTCGCACCACTTTTACTTCCGAAATGAAACTCTCCGAAACAACCAAAACATGTTTGTTTGGCCCAAGGAGTGTATTGGACGCGTTTGTTTGGTGTTCTTCTGGGAATGCCTCCGATGTGTGCGACGGCGCGTTCGGTCAAATCGGGCGTCGTTTTCGCACCACTTTACTTCCGAAATGAAACTCTCCGAAACAACCAAAACATGTTTGTTTGGCCAAAGGAGTGTATTGGACGCGTTTGTTTGTGTTCTTCTGGGAATGCTCCGATGTGTGCGACGGCGCGTCTCGGTCAAATCGGGCGCCGTTTTCGCACCACTTTTACTTCCGAAATGAAACTCTCCGAAACAACCAAAACATGTTTGTTTGGCCCAAAGGAGTGTATTGGACCGTTTGTTGGTGTTCTTCTGGGGAATGCCTCCGATGTTGCGACGGCGCGTCTCGGTTCTTCTGGGGAATGCCTCCGATTTGTGCGACGGCGCGTCTCGGTCAAGGCGGGCGTCGTTTTCGCACCACTTTTACTTCTGAATGAAACTCTCCGAAACAACCAAAAACATGTTTGTATTGCCCAAAGGAGTGTATTGGACGCGTTTGTTGGTGTTCTTCTGGGGAATGCTTCCGATGTGTGCGACGGCGCGTCTCGGTCAAATCGGGCGTCGTTTCGCACCACTTTTACTTCCGAAATGAAACCTCCGAAACAACCAAAACATGTTTGTTTGGCCCAAAGGAGTGTATTGACGCGTTTGTTGGTGTTTCTGGAAATGCCTCCGATGTGTGCGACGGCGCGTCTCGGTCAAATCGGGCGTCGTTTTCGCACCACTTTTACTTCCGAAATGAAACTCTCCGAAACAACCAAAACATGTTTGTTTGGCCCAAAGGAGTGTATTGGACGCGTTTGTTGGTGTTCTTCTGGGAATGCCTCCGATGTGTGCGACGGCGCGTCTCGGTCAAATCGGGCGTCGTTTCGCACCACTTTTACTTCCGAAATGAAACTCTCCGAACCAAAACATGTTTGTTTGGCCCAAAGGAGTGTATTGGACGCGTTTGTTTTGTTCTTCGGGAATGCCTCCGATGTGTGCGACGGCGCGTCTCGGTCAAATCGGCGTCGTTTCGCACCACTTTTACTTCCGAAATGAAACTCTCCGAAACAACCAAAACATGTTTGTTTGGCCCAAAGGAGTGTATTGGACGCGTTTGTTGGTGTTCTTCTGGGGAATGCCTCCGATGTGTGCGACGGCGCGTCTCTCGGTCAAATCGGGCGTCGTTTCGCACCACTTTTACTTCCGTTGAAACTCTCCGAAACAACCAAAACATGTTTTTTGGGAAAGGAATGTTTTGGACGCGTTTGTTGTGTTCTTCGGGGAATGCCTCCGATGTGTGCAACGGCGCGTCTCGTCAAATCGGGCGTCGTTTTCGCACCACTTTTACTTCCGAAATGAAACTCTCCGAAACAACCAAACATGTTTGTTTGCCAAAGGAGTGTATTGGACGCGTTTGTTTGTGTTCTTCTGGGGAATGCCTCCGATGTGTGCGACGGGCGTCTCGGTCAAATCGGGCGTCGTTTTCGCACCACTTTTACTTCCGAAATGAAACCTCCGAAACAACCAAAACATGTTTGTTTGGCCCAAAGGAGTGTATTGGACGCGTTTGTTGGTGTTCTTCTGGGGAATGCCTCCGATGTGTGCGACGGCGCGTCTCGGTCAATCGGGCGTCGTTTTCGCACCACTTTTACTTCTGAAATGAAACTCTCCGAAACAACCAAAACATGTTTGTTTGCCCAAAGGAGTGTATTGGACGCGTTTGTTGGTGTTCTTCTGGGGAATGCCTCCGATGTGTGCGACGGCGCGTCTCGGTCAAATCGGGCGTCGTTTTTCGCACCACTTTTACTTCCGAAATGAAAACTCCGAAACAACCAAAACATGTTTGTTTGGCCCAAAGGAGTGTATTGACGCGTTTGTTTGGTGTTCTTCTGAAATGCCTCCGATGTGTGCGACGGCGCGTCTCGGTCAAATCGGGCGTCGTTTCGCACCACTTTTACTTCCGAAATGAAACTCTCCGAAACAACAAAAAACATGTTTGTTTGGCCAAAGGAGTGTATTGGACGCGTTTGTTGGTGTTCTTCTGGAAATGCCTCCGATGTGTGCGACGGCGCGTCTCGGTCAAATCGGGCGTCGTTTTCGCACACTTTTACTTCCGAAATGAAACTCTCCGAAACAACCAAAACATGTTTGTTTGGCCCAAAGGAGTGTATTGGACGCGTTTGTTGGTGTTCTTCTGGGAATGCCTCGATGTGTGCGACGGCGCGTCTCGGTCAAATTGGGCGTCGTTTTCGCACCACTTTTACTTCCGTAAGAAACTCTGTAAACAACCAAAACATGTTTGTTTGGCCAAAGGAATGTTTTGGACGCGTTTGTTGTGTTCTTCGAGGAATGCCTCCGAAGTGTGCGACGGGCGTCTCGGTCAAATCAGGCGTCGTTTTCGCACCACTTTACTTCCGAAATGAAACTCTCCGAAACAACCAAAACATGTTTGTTTGGCCAAAGGAGTGTATTGGACGTGTTTGTTGGTGTTCTTCTGGAAATGCCTCCGATGTGTGCGACGGCGCGTCTCGGTCAAATCGGGGCGTTGTTTCGCACCACTTTTACTTCCGAAATGAAACTCTCCGAAAAACCAAAACATGTTTGTTTGGCCCAAAGGAGTGTATTGGACGCGTTTGTTGGTGTTCTTCTGGGGAATGCCTCCGATGTGTGCAACGGCGCGTCTCGGTCAAATCGGGCGTCGTTTTCGCACCACTTTTTACTTCTGAATGAAAACTCTCCGAAAAAACATGTTTGTTTGGCCCAAAGGAGTGTATTGGACGCGTTTGTTTTGTTCTTGGGAATGCCTCCGATGTGTGCGACGGCGCGTCTCGGTCAAATCGGCGTCGTTTCGCACCACTTTTACTTCCAAAATGAAACTCTCCGAAACAACCAAAACATGTTTGTTTGGCCAAAAGGAGTGTATTGGACGCGTTTGTTGTGTTCTTCTGGGAAATGCCTCCGATGTGTGCGACGGCGCGTCTCGGTCAAATCGGCGTCGTTTCGCACCACTTTTACTTCCGAAATGAAACTCTCCGAAACAACCAAACATGTTTTTTTGTTTGGACGCGTTTGTTGTGTTCTTTGGGAATGCTCCGATGTGTGCAACGGCGCGTCTCGGTCAATCGGGCGTCGTTTCGCACACTTTTACTTCCGAAATGAAATGAAACAACCAAACATGTTTGTTTCCAAAGGACGCGTTTGTTTGTGTTCTTCTGGGGAATGCCTCCGATGTGTGCGACGGCGCGTCTCGGTCAAATCGGCGCGTTTTCGCACCACTTTTACTTCCGAAATGAAACTCCGAAACAACCAAAAACATGTTTGTTTGGCCCAAAGGAGTGTTGGACGCGTTTGTGGTGTTCTTCTGGGAATGCCTCCGATGTGTGCGACGGCGCGTCTCGTCAAATCGGGCGTCGTTTGTTTACTTCCGAAATGAAACTCTCCGAAACAACCAAAACATGTTTGGCCCAAAGGAGTGTATTGGACGCGTTTTGTTGAATGCTTCCGATGTGTGAACGAAAATCGGGCGTCGTTTCGCACACTTTTACTTCCGAAATGAAACCTCCGAAACACCAAAACATGTTTGTTTGGCCCAAAGGACGCGTTTGTTGGTTCTTCTGGGAATGCCTCCGATGTGTGCGACGGCGCGTCTCGGTCAAATCGGGCGTCGTTTCGTTTTCTTCGAAATGAAACTCTCCGATGTTTGTTTGGCCAAAGGAGTGTATTGTGTTTGTTGGTGTTCTTCTGGAAATGGATGTGTGCGACGGCGCGTCTCGGTCAAATCGGGCGTTGTTTTCGCACCACTTTTACTTCTGAAATGAAACTCTCCGAAACAACCAAAACATGTTTGTTTGGCCAAAGGAGTGTATTGGACGCGTTTGTTGTGTTCTTCTGGGAATGCCTCCATGTGTGCGACGGCGCGTCTCGGTCAAATCGGGCGTCGTTTTCGCACCACTTTTACTTCCGAAATGAAACCTCCGAAACAACCAAAACATGTTTGTTTGCCCAAAGGAGTGTATTGGACGCGTTGTTTGTGTTCTTCGGGGAATGCCTCCGATGTGTGCGACGGCGCGTCTCGGTCAAATCGGGCGTCGTTTCGCACCACTTTTACTTCCGAATGAAACTCTCCGAAACAACCAAAACATGTTTTTTGGCCAAAGGAATGTTTTGGACGCGTTTGTTGTGTTCTTCGGGGAATGCCTCCGATGTGTGCGACGGCGCGTCTCGGTCAAATCGGGCGTCGTTTTCGCACCACTTTTACTTCCGAAATGAAACTCTCCGAAACAACCAAAACATGTTTTTTGCCCAAAGGAGTGTATTGGACGCGTTTGTTGTGTTCTTCTGGGGTGCCTCCGATGTGTGCGACGGCGCGTCTCGGTCAAATCGGGCGTCGTTTGCACCACTTTTACTTCCGAAATGAAACTCCGAAACAACCAAAACATGTTTTGTTTGGCCCAAAGGAGTGTATTGGACGCGTTTGTTGGTGTTCTTCTGGGGAATGCCTCCGATGTGTGCGACGGCGCGTCTCGGTCAAATCGGGCGTCGTTTTCGCACCACTTTTACTTCCGAAATGAAACTCTCCGAAACAACCAAAACATGTTTGTTGGCCCAAAGGAGTGTATTGGACGCGTTTGTTGGTGTTCTTCTGGGGAATGCTTCCGATGTGTGCGACGGCGCGTCTCGGTCAAATCGGCGTCGTTTTCGCACCACTTTTACTTCCGAAATGAAACCCTCCGAAACAACCAAAACATGTTTTAAGGAGTGTATTGACGCGTTTGTTGGTGTTCTTCTGGAAATGCCTCCGATGTGTGCGACGGCGCGTCTCGGTCAAATCGGGCGTTTTCGCACCACTTACTTCCGAAATGAAACTCTCCGAAACAACAAACATGTTTGTTTGGCCCAAAGGAGTGTATTGGACGTGTTTGTTGGTGTCTTCTGCGAAATGCCTCCGATGTGTGCGACGGCGCGTCTCGGTCAAATCGGGCGTCGTTTTCGCACCACTTTTACTTCCGAAATGAAACTCTCCGAAACAACCAAAACATGTTTGTTTGGCCCAATGGAGTGTATTGGACGCGTTTGTTGGTGTTCTTCTGGGAATGCCTCCGATTGTGTGCGACGGCCGTCTCGGTCAATCGGGCGTCGTTTTCGCACCATTTTACTTCCGAAATGAAACTCTCCGAAACAACCAAAACATGTTTGTTTGCCCAAAGGAGTGTATTGGACGCGTTTGTTTGTGTTCTTCTGGGAATGCCTCCGATGTGTGCGACGGCGCGTCTCGCAAATCAGGCGTCGTTTCGCACCACTTTTACTTCCAAAATGAAACTCTCCGAAACAACCAAAACATGTTTGTTTGGCCCAAAGGAGTGTATTGGACGCGTTTGTTGGTGTTCTTCTGGGGAATGCCTCCGATGTGGGCGACGGCGCGTCTCGGTCAAATCGGGCGTCGTTTCGCACCACTTTTACTTCCGAAATGAAACTCTCCGAAACAACCAAAACATGTTTGTTTGGCCAAAGGAGTGTATTGGACGCGTTTGTTGGTGTTCTTCGGGGAATGCCTCCGATGTGTGCAACGGCGCGTCTCGGTCAATCGGGTCGTTTTCGCACCACTTTTACTTCGAAATGAAACGAAACAACCAAAACATGTTTGTTTGCCCAAAGGAGTGTATTGGACGCGTTTGTTTGTGTTCTTCTGGGGAATGCCTCCGATGTGTGCGACGGCGCGTCTCGGTCAATCGGGCGTCGTTTTCGCACCACTTTTACTTCCGAAATGAAACTCTCCGAAACAACCAAAACATGTTTGTTTGGCCAAAGGAGTGTATTGGACGCGTTTGTTGGTGTTCTTCTGGGGAATGCCTCCGATGTGTGCGACGGCGCGTCTCGGTCAAATCGGGCGTCGTTTTCGCACCACTTTTACTTCCGAAATGAAACTCTCCGAAACAACCAAAACATGTTTGTTGCAAAGGAGTGTATTGGACGCGTTTGTTGGTGTTCTTCTGGGAATGCCTCCGATGTGCGACGGCGCGTCTCGGTCAAATCGGGTCGTTTTCGCACCACTTTTACTTCCGAAATGAAACCTCCGAAACAACCAAAACATGTTTGTTTGGCCCAAAGGAGTGTATTGTTTGTTGGTGTTTTCTGCGAAATGCCTCCGATGTGTGCGACGGCGCGTCTCGGTCAAATCGGCGTCGTTTCGCACCACTTTTACTTCCGAAATGAAACTCTCCGAAACAACAAAAACATGTTTGTTTGGTCCAAAGGAGTGTATTGGACGTGTTTGTTGTGTTCTTCTGGAAATGCCTCCGATGTGTGCGACGGCGCGTCTCGGTCAAATCGGGCGTCGTTTTCGCACACTTTTACTTCCGAAATGAAACCCTCCGAAACAACCAAAACATGTTTGTTTGGCCCAAAGGAGTGTATTGGACGCGTTTGTTGGTGTTCTTCTGGGGAATGCTCCGATGTGTGCGACGGCGCGTCTCGGTCAAATTGGGCGTCGTTTTCGTACCACTTTTACTTCCGTAATGAAACAAAACCAAAACATGTTTGTTTGGCCAAAGGAATGTTTTGGACGCGTTTCCTTCGGGGAATGCCTCCGAAGTGTGCGACGGCGCGTCTCGGTCAAATTCGTTTTCGCACCACTGAAATGAAACTCTCCGAAACAACAAAACATGTTTGTTTGGCCAAAGGAGTGTATTGGACGCGTTTGTTGGTGTTCTTCTGGAATGCCTCCGATGTGTGCGACGGCGCGTCTCGGTCAATCGGGCGTCGTTTTCGCACCACTTTTACTTCGAAATGAAACTCTCCGAAACAACCAAAACATGTTTGTTTGGCCCAAAGGAGTGTATTGGACGCGAATGCCTCCGATGTGTGCAACGGCGCGTCTCGGTCAAATCGGCGTCGTTTCGCACCACTTTTACTTCCAAATGAAACTCTCCGAACCAAAATGTTTGTTTGGCCCAAAGGAGTGTATTGGAAATGCCTCCGATGTGTGCGACGGCGCGTCTCGGTCAAATCGGCGTCGTTTCGCAATTTTACTTCCAAAATGAAACTCTCCGAAACAACCAAAACATGTTTGTTTGGCGGAGTGTATTGGACGCGTTTGTTGTGTTCTTCTGGGGAATGCCTCCGATGTGTGCGACGGCGCGTCTCGGTCAAATCGGGCGTCGTTTTCGCACCACTTTTACTTCCGAATGAAACTCTCCGAAACAACCAAAACATGTTTTTGTGTGGACGCGTTTGTTGTGTTCTTCGTGGGAATGCCTCCGATGTGTGCACGGCGCGTCTCGTCAATCGGGCGTCGTTTTCGCACCACTTTTACTTCCGAAATGAAACTCCGAAACCAAAACATGTTTGTTTGCCCAAAGGAGTGTATTGGACGCGTTTGTTGTGTTCTTCTGGGGAATGCCTCCGATGTGGGCGACGGAGCGTCTCGGTCAAATCGGGCGCCGTTTTCGCACCACTTTTACTTCCGAAATGAAACTCCGAAACAACCAAAACATGTTTGTTTGGCCCAAAGGAGTGTATTGGACGCGTTTGTTGGTGTTCTTCTGGGAATGCCTCCGATGTGTGCGACGGCGCGTCTCGGTCAAATCGGGGCGTCGTTTCGCACCACTTTTACTTCCGAAATGAAACTCTCCGAAACAACAAAACATGTTTGTTGGCCAAAGGAGTGTATTGGACGCGTTTGTTGGTGTTCTTCTGGGAATGCGATGTGTGCCGGCGCGTCTCGGTCAAATCGGGCGTCGTTTCGCACACTTTTACTTCCGAAATGAAACCCCCGAAACAACCAAAACATGTTTGTTTGGCCCAAAGGAGTGTATTGACGCGTTTGTTGGTGTTCTTCTGGAATGCCTCCGATGTGTGCGACGGCGCGTCTCGGTCAAATCGGGCGTCGTTTCGCACCACTTTTACTTCCGAAATGAAACTCTCCGAACAACAAACATGTTTGTTTGGCCAAAGGAGTGTATTGGACGCGTTTGTTGGTGTTCTTCTGGAAATGCCTCCGATGTGTGCGACGGCGCGTCTCGGTCAAATCGGCGTCGTTTTCGTTTTACTTCGAAATGAAACTCTCCGAAACAACCAAAACATGTTTGTTTGGCCAAAGGAGTGTATTGGACGCGTTTGTTGGTGTTCTTCTGAATGCCTCTTGTGTGCGACGGCGCGTCTCGGTCAAATCGGGCGTCGTTTTCGCACCATTTTTACTTCCGAAATGAAACTCTCCGAAACAACCAAAACATGTTTTTTGCCCAAAGGAGTGTATTGGACGCGTTTGTTTGTGTTCTTCGGGGAATGCCTCCGATGTGTGCGACGGCGCGTCTCGGTCAAATCGGGCGTCGTTTCGCACCACTTTTACTTCCGAAATGAAACTCTCCGAAACAACCAAAACATGTTTTTTGGCCAAAGGAGTTGGACGCGTTTGTTGTGTTCTTCGGGGAATGCCTCCGATGTGTGCAACGGCGCGTCTCGGTCAAATCGGGCGTCGTTTTCGCACCACTTTTACTTCCGAAATGAAACCTCCGAAACAACCAAAACATGTTTGTTTGGCCCAAAGGAGTGTATTGGACGCGTTTGTTGTGTTCTTCTGGGAATGCCTCCGATGTGTGCGACGGGCGTCTCGGTCAAATCGGGCGTCGTTTTCGCACCACTTTTACTTCCGAAATGAAATCCGAAACAACCAAAACATGTTGTTTGGCCAAAGGAGTGTATTGGACGCGTTTGTTGGTGTTCTTCTGGGGAATGCCTCCGATGTGTGCGACGGCGCGTCTCGTCAAATCGGGCGTCGTTGAAATGAACTCTCCGAAACAACCAAAACATGTTTGTTTGGCTGTATTGGACGCGTTTGTTGAATGCCTCCGATGTGTGCGAAATCGGCGTCGTTTTCGCGAAATGGAAAGTAAAGCGTTGAAATGCCTCCGATGTGTGCGAAAATCGGGCGTCGTTTTACTTCCGAAATGAAACTTCCGAAACAACAAAAGGAGTGTATTGGACCTTCTGGAAATGCCTCCGATGTGTGCGAAAATCGGACCACTTTTACTTCGAAATGGAAACAACCAAAAATGTTTGTTTGGCCCGGACGCGAATGCGTGCGTAAATCGGGCGTCGTTTTCGGAAATGAAACTCTCCGATGTTCCCAAAGGAGTGTATTGGACGCGTCAATGCCTCCGATGTGTGCGACGAAATCAACCACTTTTACTTCCGAAATGAAACTCTCCGAAATGTTTAAAGGAGTGTATTGGACGCGTTTGTTGGTGTTCTTCTGGAAATGATGTGTGCGACGGCGCGTCTCGGTCAAATCGACCACTTTTACTTCCGAATGAAACTCTCAACCAAAACATGTTTGTTTGGCCAAACCGCGTTTGTTTGTGTTCTTCGAAATGCCTCCGAAGTGTGCGACGGCGCGTCTCGGTCAAATTCGTTTTCGCACCAAAATGAAACTCTCCGAATGTTTGTTTGGCCAAAGGAGTGTATTGGACGCTTCTGGAAATGCCTCCGATGTGTGCGACGGCGCGTCTCGGTCAAATCGGGCGTGTTTTCGCACCACTTTTACTTCCGAAATGAAACTCTCGAAACAACCAAAACATGTTTGTTTGGCCCAAAGGAGTGTATTGGACGCGTTTGTTGGTGTTCTTCTGGGAATGCCTCCGATGTGTGCAACGGCGCGTCTCGGTCCGGGCGTCGTTTTCGCACCACTGCAATGAAACTCTCCGAACCAAAACATGTTTGTTTGGCCCAAAGGAGTGTATTGGACGCGTTTGTTTGTGTTCTTCGTGGAATGCCTCCGATGTGTGCGACGGCGCGTCTCGGTCAAATCTCGTTTCGCACCACTTTTACTTCCAAAATGAAACTCTCCGAAACAACCAAAACATGTTTAAAGGAGTGTATTGGACAATGCCTCCGATGTTCTCGGTCAAATCAGTAATGAAACTCTCCGAAACAACCAAAACATGTTTGTTTGTGTTTTGGACGCAATGCCTCCGCAACGGCGCGTCTCGGGCGTCGTTTTCGCACCACTTTTACTTCCGAATGTTTATGTCCGATCGGCGATCTCGATTTTCGCTGGAAACAACAGGATCTCGTTTCGTTCCCTGGTGTGTTCGGTTGGTCTGGTTCGTCGTGTATTTAACGACGGTCAGTTCACCAATACGGCTCATCTCGGTCGTTTTCGCACCCGCTGTGCGCGTTTGTTTGTGTTCTTCTGGGGAATGAATCTCGGTCAAATCAGCGTGTTTTTGGTGTTTGGACAAATGTGTGCGACGGCGCGTCTCTCAAATCGGACCACTTTTTTCCGAAATGGAAACTGTTTGTTTGTATTGGACGCGTTTGTTGCTTCTGGGAAATGTGTGCAAAAATCGGGCGTCGTTTTCGCATCACTTTTACTTCCGAAATGGAAACAACCAAAACATGCCCAAAGGCGCGTTTGTTGGTGTTCTTCTGGAAATGCGATGTGTGCGACGGCGCGTCTCGGTCAAATCGGGCGTCATTTCGCACCACTTTTACTTCCGAAATGAACTCTCCGAAGTTAAAAGGAGTGTATTGAAAATGCCTCCGATGTGTGCGACGGCGCGTCTCGGTCAAATCGGGCGTTGTTTTCGCACCACTTTTACTTCTGAAATGAAACTCTCCGAAACAACCAAAACATGTTTGTTTGGTCCAATGGAGTGTATTGGACGCGTTTGTTGGTGTTCTTCTGGGGAATGCTTCCGATGTGTGCAACGCGCGTCTCGGTCAAATCGGGTCGTTTTCGCACACTTTTACTTCCGAAATGTCCGAAACAACCAAAACATGTTTGTTAAAGGAGTGTATTGGACGTGTTTGTTGGTGTTCTTCTGGAAATGCCTCCGATATGTGCGACGGCGCGTCTCGGTCAAATCGGGCGTCGCACCACTTTTACTTCCGAAATGAAACTCTCCGAAACAACAAAAACATCCAAAGGAGTGTATTGGACGTGTTTGTTGGTGTTCTTCTGCGAAATGCCTCCGATGTGTGCGACGGCGCGTCTCGGTCAAATCGGGCGTTGTTTTCGCACCACTTTTACTTCTGAAATGAAACTCTCCGAAACAAAAAACATGTTTGTTTGGGGAGTGTATTGGACGCGTTTGTTGGTGTTGGGGAATGCCTCCATTGTGTGCGACGGGCGTCTCGGTCAAATCGGGCGTCGTTTTCGCACCATTTTTACTTCCGAAATGAAACTCGAAACAACCAAAACATGTTTGTTTGTATTGGACGCGTTTGTTTGTGTTCTTCGTGGGAATGCCTCCGATGTGTGCGACGGCGCGTCTCGGTCAAATCGGCGTCGTTTTCGCACACTTTTACTTCCGAAATGAAACTCTCCGAAACAACCAAAACATGTTTGTTTGGCCCAAAGGAGTGTATTGGAAATGCCTCCGATGTGTGCGACGGCGCGTCTCGGTCAATCGGGCGTCGTTTTCGTACCACTTTTACTTCCGTAATGGCAACCAAAACATGTTTGTTTTGTTTTGGACGCGAATGCCTCCGAAGTGTGCGACGGCGCGTCTCGGTCAAATCGGCGTCGTTTTCGCACCACTTTACTTAAATGAAACTCTCCGAAACAACCAAACATGTTAACAAATGCCTCCGATGTGTGCGACGGCGCGTCTCGGTCAAATCGGGCGTTGTTTTCGCACCACTTTTACTTCCGAAATGAAACTCTCCGAAACAACCAAAACATGTTTGTTTGTATTGGACGCGTTTGTTAAATGCCTCCGATGTGTGCAAAAACCACTTTTACTTCTTGAAACTCTCCGAAAAAACATGTTTGTTGGCCCAAAGGAGTGTATTGGACGCGTTTGTTTGTGTTCAATGCCCGATGAAAATCAACGAAACTCTCCGAAAACAACCAAAACATGTTTGTTTGGCCCAAAGGAGTGTATTGGACGCGTTTGTTGGTGTTCTGCCTCCGATGTGTCTCGTCAAATCGGGCGCCGTTTTGCACCACTTCTTCCGAATGAAACTCTCCGAAACAACCAAAACATGTTTGTTTCGCGTTTGTTCTTCTGGGAATGCCTCCGATATGTGCAACGGCGCGTCTCGGGGCGTCGTTTTCGCACCACTTTTACTTCCGAAATGAAACTCCGAAACAACCAAACATGTTTGTTTGCCCAAAGGAGTGTATTGGACAAATGCCTCCGATGTGGGCGACGGAGCGTCTCG
Source organism: Oropetium thomaeum (assembly GCA_001182835.1). Taxonomy (NCBI): domain Eukaryota; kingdom Viridiplantae; phylum Streptophyta; class Magnoliopsida; order Poales; family Poaceae; genus Oropetium; species Oropetium thomaeum. The sequence goes on from LFJQ01000084.1 coordinate 686,919, forward strand.
GTCAAATCATTTTACTTCCGAAATGAAACAAACAACCAAAAACATGTTTGTTTGCCCAAAGGAGTGTATTGGACGCGTTTGTTGGTGTTCTTCTGGGAATGCCTCCGATGTGTGCGACGGCGCGTCTCGTCAAATCGGGTTTTCGCACCACTTTTACTTCCGAAATGAAACTCTCCGAAACAACCAAAACATGTCCCAAAGTGTATTGGACGCGTTTGTTTGGTGTTCTTCTGGGGAATGCTTCCGATGTGTGCAACGGCGCGTCTCGGTCAAATCGGCGTCGTTTTCGCATCACTTTTACTTCCGAAATGAAACCCTCCGAAACAACCAAACATGTTTGTTTGGCCCAAAGCGCGTTTGAAATGCCTCCGATGTGTGCGACGGCGCGTCTCGGTCAAATCGGGCGTCATTTCGCACCACTTTTACTTCCGAAATGAAACTCTCCGAAACAACAAAAACATGTTTTTTGGTCCAAAGGAGTGTATTGGACGAAATGCCTCCGATGTGTGCGACGGCGCGTCTCGGTCAAATCGGGCGTTGTTTTCGCACCACTTTTACTTCTGAAATGAAACTCTCCGAAACAACCAAAACATGTTTGTTTGGTCCAATGGAGTGTATTGGACGCGTTTGTTGGTGTTCTTGGGGAATGCTTCCGATGTGTGCAACGGCGCGTCTCGGTCAAATCGGGCGTCGTTTTCGGAAATGAAACAAACAACCAAAACATGTTTGAAAGGAGTGTATTGGACGTGTTTGAATGCCTCCGATGTGTGCGAAAATCGGGCGTCGCGAAATGAAACTCTCCGAATGTCCGAAATGGAACGGCGCGTCTCGGTCAACCACTTTTGAAATGAAACTCTCCGAAACAACCAAAACCCAATGCAATGCCGTGTGCGAAAAATCGGGCGTCGTTTTCGCACGGAAATGAAACTCTCCGAAATGTTTGTAAAAGGAGTGTATTGGACGCGTTTGTTTGTGTTCTTCGTGGGAATGCCTCCGATGTGTGCGACGGCGCGTCTCGGTCAAATCAGGCGTCGTTTTCGCACCACTTTTACTTCCGAAATGAAACTCTCCGAAACAACCAAAACATGTTTGTTTGGCCAAAGGAGTGTATTGGACGCGTTTGTTGGTGTTCTTCCCTCCGATGTGTGCGAAAATCGGGCGTCGTTTTCGTACGCTCTGAAAACAACCAAAACATGTTTGTTTGGCCAAAGGAATGTTTTGGACGCGTTTGTTTGTGTTCTCGAGGGAATGCCTCCGAAGTGTGCGACGGCGCGTCTCGGTCAAATCGGCGTCGTTTTCGCACCACTTTTACTTCTGAAATGAAACTCTCCGAAACAACCAAAACATGTTTTTTTGGCCAAAGGAGTGTATTGGACGTGTTTGTTGGTGTTCTTCTGGAAATGCCTCGATGTGTGCGACGGCGCGTCTCGGTCAAATCGGCGTGTTTTCGCACCACTTTTACTTCCGAAATGAAACTCTCCGAAACAACCAAAACATGTTTGTTTGGCCCAAACGCGTTTGTTGGTGAAATGCCTCCGATGTGTGCGACGGCGCGTCTCGGTCAAATCGGGCGTCGTTTTCGCACCACTTTTACTTCCGAAATGAAACCCTCCGAAACAACCAAAACATGTTTGTTTGGCCCAAAGGAGTGTATTGACGCGTTTGTTTGTGTTCTTCGGGAAATGCCTCCGATGTGCGACGCGCGTCTCGGTCAAATCGGGCGTCGTTTCGCACACTTTTACTTCCGAATGAAACTCTTGTTTGTTTGTTTGAAAACGGCGCGTCTCGTCAATCGGGCGTCGTTTTCGCACCACTTTTACTTCCGAAATGAAACCTCCGAAACAACCAAAACATGTTATGTATTGTTTGTTTGTGTTTTCTTGCCTCCGATGTGTCTCGGTCAAATCGGGCGTCGTTTTCGCACGTTGTTTGTTTGGTGTATTGGACGCAATGCCTCCGATGTGTGCGACGGCGCGTCTCGGTCAAATCACACTTTTACTTCGAATGAAACAAACAACCAAAACATGTTTGTTTGGCCAAAACAATGCCTCCGACAAATCGGCGTCGTTTACTTTTAAAATGAGTTCTGTCAATGCCTCCGATGTGTGCGACGGCGCGTCTCGGTCAAATCGGGCGTCGTTTCGCACCACTTTTACTTCCGAAATGAAACTCTCCGAAACCAAACATGTTTGTCCCGCGTCCCTCCGAACGGAATTCGTTTCGGAGTGTTTTTGTGAACCTCTGAAATCACCACTTTTACTTCCGAAATGGAAACAACCAAAACATGTTTGTTTGGCCCAAAGGAGTGTATTGGACGCGTTTGTTGTGTTCTTCTGGGAATGCCTCCGATGTGTGCAACGGCGCGTCTCGGTCAATCGGGCGTCGTTTTCGCACCACTTTTACTTAATGAAACTCTCCGAACCAAAACATCCCAAACGCGTTTGTTTGTGTTCAATGCCTCCGATGTGTGCGACGGCGCGTCTCGGTCAAATCAGGCGTCGTTTCGCACCACTTTTACTTCCAAATGAAACTCTCCGAAACAACCAAAACATGTTTGTTTGGCCCGCGTTTGTTGGTGTTCTTCTGGGGAATGCCTCCGATGTGTGAACGGCGCGTCTTGGTCAAATCGGGCGTCGTTTCGCACTTTTACTTCCGAAATGAAACCCTCCGAAACAACCAAAACATGTTTGTTTGGCCAAAGGAGTGTATTGGACGCTTCTGGAAATGCCTCCGATGTGTCTCGGTCAAATCGGGCCGCAGAAATGAAACTCTCCGAAACAACAAAAACATGTTTTTCCAAAGGAGTGGACGTGTTTGTTGTGTTCTTCTGCGAATGCCTCCGATGTGTGCGACGGCGCGTCTCGGTCAAATCGGGCGTTGTTTTGCACCACTTTTACTTCGAAATGAAACTCTCCGAAACAACCAAAACATGTTTGTTTGGCCAATGGAGTGTATTGGACGCGTTTGTTGGTGTTCTTCTGGGGATTCCGATGTGTGCAACGGCGCGTCTCGGTCAAATCGGGCGTCGTTTTCGCACACTTTTACTTCCGAAATGAAACTCTGTTTGTTTGGTCCAAAGGAGTGTATTGGACGTGTTTGTTGGTGTTCTTCTGCGAAATGCCTCCGATGTGTGCACGGCGCGTCTCGGTCAAATCGGGCGTTGTTTTCGCACCACTTTTACTTCCGAAATGAAACTCTCCGAAAAACAAAAAACATGTTTTTTGGCCAAAGGAGTGTATTGGACGTGTTTGTTGTGTTCTTCTGCGAAATGCCTCCGATGTGTGCGACGGCGCGTCTCGGTCAAATCGGGCGTGTTTTCGCACCACTTTTACTTCTGAAATGAAACTCCGAAACAACCAAAACATGTTTGTTTGGCCAATGGAGTGTATTGGACGCGTTTGTTGGTGTTCTGGGAATGCCTCCTTGTGTGCGACGGAGCGTCTCGGTCAAATCGGGCGTCGTTTCGCACCATTTTACTTCCGAAATGAAACTCTCCGAAACAACCAAAACATTTGTTGGTGTATTGGACAAATGCCTCCGATGTGTGCGACGGCGCGTCTCGGTCAAATCGGCGTCGTTTTTTTTACTTCCGAAATGAAACTCTCCGAAACAACCAAAACATGTTTGTTTGGCCCAAAGGAGTGTATTGGACGCGTTTGTTGGTGTTCTTCTGGGAATGCCTCCGACTCTCGGTCAAATCGGGCGTCCACTTTTACTTCCGAATGAAACTCCAACCAAAACATGTTTGTTTTTTTGGACGCGTTTGTTTGTGTTCTCCGAAATGCTCCGATGTGCGACGGCGCGTCGGTCAAATGGCGTCGTTTTCGGAAATGAAACGAAAGTATGTATTGGAAATGCCTCCAAAAATCAGTTTTACTTCCGAAATGGGACGAAATGCATGTGCGACGGCGCGTCTCGGTCAAATCGGCGTCGTTTTCGCACCACTTTTACTTCCGAAATGAAACTCCGTGTTTGTTTGGCCCAAAGCGCGTTTAACGATGTGTGCGACAAATCGGGCGTCGTTTCGCACCACTTTTACTTCCGAATGAAACTCTCCGAACCAAACATGTTTGTTTCTGTTTACGCGTTTGAATGCTCCGATGAACGGCGCGTCTCGTCAAACCACTTTTACTTCCGAAATGAAACACTCCGAAACAACCAAAACATGTTTTTTAGCCCAAAGGAGTGTATTGGACGCAAAATGCCTCCGATGTGTCTCGGTCAAATCGTTTTCGGAAACGCTCCGAAACAACCAAAACATGTTTGTTTGTGTATTGTTTGTTCTTCTGGGGAATGCCTCCGATGTGTGCGACGGCGCGTCTCGGTCAAACACTGAAATGAAACTCTCTGGAAAGGCGAATGCCTCCGATGTGTGCGACGGCGCGTCTCGTGGCGTCGTTTTCGCGAAATGGTCCAATGTAACAAATGTGTGCGACGAAATTCGTTTTGGAAATGAAACTCTCCGAAACAACCAAAACATGTTTGTTTGGCCCAAAGGAGTGTATTGGACGCGTTTGTTGGTGTTCTTCTGGGAATGCCTCCGATGTGTGCGACGGCGCGTCTCGGTCAAATCGGTCGTTACCACTTTTACTTCCGTAATGAAACTCCAACCAAAACATGTTTGTTTGGCCAAAGGAATGTTTTGGACGCGTTCGGGGAATGCGAAACGGCGCGTCTCGGTCAAATCGGGCGTCGCACCACTTTTACTTCCGAAATGAAACTCTCCGAAACAACCAAAACATGTTTGTTTGGCCCAAAGGAGTGTATTGGACGCGTTTGTTGGTGTTCTTCTGGGAATGCCTCCGATGTGTGCAACGGCGCGTCTCGGTCAAATCGGGCGTCGTTTTCGCACCACTTTTACTTCCGAATGAAACTCTCCGAACCAAAAAACATGTTTGTTTGGCCCAAAGGAGTGTATTGGACGCGTAATGCCTCCGATGTGTGCGACGGCGCGTCTCGGTCAAATTCGTTTCGCACCACTTTTTTCCAAAATGAAACTCTCCGAAACAACCAAAACATGTTTGTTTGGCCCAAAGGAGTGTATTGGACGCGTTGTTGGTGTTCTTCTGGGAATGCCTCCGATCGAAATCGGGCGTCGTTTCGCACGAATGAAACTCTCCGAAACAACCAAAACATGTTTGTTTTGTTTTGACGCGTTTGTTTGTGTTCTTCGTGGAAATGCCTCCGATGCAACGGCGCGTCTCGGTCAAATCGGGCGTCGTTTTCGCACCACTTTACTTCCGAATGAAACACTCCGAAACAACCAAAACATGTTTGTTTGCCCAAAGGAGTGTATTGGACGCTTTGTTTTGTGTTCTTCTGGGGAATGCCTCCGATGTGGACGGGCGTCTCGGTCAAATCGTTTTCGCACCACTTTTACTTCCGAAATGAAACTCCGAAACAAAAACCCCAAACGCGTTTGTTGGTTTCTTCTGAATGCCTCCGATGTGTGCGACGGCGCGTCTCGTCAAATACCACTTTTACTTCCGAAATGAAACTCTCCGAAACAACCAAAACATGTTTGTTGGCCCAAAGCGCGTTGTTGTGTTCTTCTGGGAATGCGATGTGTGTCTCGGTCAAATAGAAATGAAACTCCGGTTTGTTTCCAAAGGACAATGCCTCCGATGTGTGCGATCTCGGTCAAATCGGGCGTTTTCGCACCACTTTTACTTCCGAAATGAAACTCTCCGAAACAACAAAACATGTCCACAATGCTCCGATGTGTGCAACGGCGCGTCTCGGTCAAATCGGGCGTCGTTTTCGCACACTTTTACTTCGAAATGAAATCCGAAACAACCAAAACCCAAACCTTCTGGAAATGCCTCCGAACGGCGCGTCTCGGTCAAATCGGGCGTCGTTTTCGCACCACTTTTACTTCCGAAATGGTGTTTTTTCCAAAGGAGTGTATTGGACGGTTTGTTGGTGTTCAAATGCCTCCGATGTGTGCGACGGCGCGTCTCGGTCAAATCGGGCGTGTTTTCGCACCACTTTGAAATGAAACTCTCCGAAACAACCAAAACATGTTGTTCCAACAATGCCTCCAAAAATCGGGTCGTTTTCGCACGAAATGAAACTCTCCGAAACAACCAAAACATGTTTGTCCCAAAGGAGTCGCGTTTGTTTTGTTCTTTGGGAATGCCTCCGATGTGTGCGACGGCGCGTCTCGGTCAAATCGGCGTCGTTTTCGCACCACTTTTACTTCCGAAATGAAACTCTCCGAAACAACCAAAACATGTTTGTTTGGCCAATGGAGTGTATTGGACGCGTTTGTTTGTGTTCTTCTGGGGAATGCCTCCTTGTGTGCGACGGAGCGTCTCGGTCAAATCGGGCGTCGTTTTCGCACCACTTTTACTTCCGAAATGAAACTCTCCGAAACAACCAAAACATGTTTGTTGGCCCAAAGGAGTGTATTGGACGCGTTTGTTTGTGTTCTTCGTGGGAATGCCTCCGATGTGTGCGACGGCGCGTCTGGGTCAAATCGGCGTCGTTTTCGCACCACTTTTACTTCCGAAATGAAACTCTCCGAAACAACCAAAACATGTTTGTTTGGCCCAAAGGAGTGTATTGGACGCGTTGGTTGGTGTTCTTCTGGGAATGCGATGTGTGCGACGGCGCGTCTCGGTCAAATCGGCGTCGTTTTCGTACCACTTTTTACTTCCGTAATGAAACTCTGAAAACAACCAAAACATGTTTTTGGCCAAACGGAATGTTTTTGGACGCGTTTGTTTGTGTTCTTCGGGGAATGCCTCCGATGTGCGACGGCGCGTCTCGGTCAAAATCGGCGTCGTTTTCGCACCACTTTTACTTCTGAAATGAAACTCCGAAACAACCAAAACATGTTTGTTTGGCCAAAGGAGTGTATTGGAAATGCCTCCGATGTGTGCGACGGCGCGTTCGGTCAAATCGGGCGTTGTTTTCGCACCACTTTTACTTCCGAAATGAAACTCTCCGAAACAACCAAAACATGTTTGTTTCCAAAGGAGTGTATTAGACGCGTTTGTTGGTGTTCTTCTGCGAAATGCCTCCGATGTGTGCGACGGCGCGTCTCGGTCAAATCGGGCGTCGTTTTGCACCACTTTACTTCCGAAATGAAACCCTCCGAAACAACCAAAACATGTTGTTTGGCCAAAGGAGTGTATTGGCAAATGCCTCCGATGTGTGCGACGGCGCGTCTCGGTCAAATCGGGCGTCGTTTTCGCACCACTTTACTTCCGTAATGAAACTCTCCGAACCAAAATGTTTGTTTGGCTGTGCGTTTGTTTGTGTTCTTCTGGGAATGCCTCCGATGTGCGCAACGGCGCGTCTCAATCGGGCGTCGTTTTTTTACTTCCGAAATGAAACACTCCGAAACAACCAAAACATGTTTGTTTGCCCAAAGGAGTGTATTGGACGGTTTGTGTTCCTGGGGAATGCCTCCGATGTGGGCGACGGGCGTCTCGGTCAAATCGGGCGTCGTTTTCGCACCACTTTTTTCCAAAATGAAACGCTCCGAAACAACCAAAACATGTTTGTTTGGCCCAAAGGAGTGTATTGGACGCGTTTGTTTGGTGTTCTCTGGGGAATGCTCCGATGTGTGCGACGGCGCGTCTCGGTCAATCGGCGTCGTTTTCGCACACTTTTACTTCTGAAATGAAAAAACAACCAAAACATGTTTGTTTGGTACAAAGGTGTGTATTGGACGCGTTTGTTGTGTTCTTCTGGGAATGCCTCCGATGTGTGCGACGGCGCGTCTCGGTCAGGCGTCGTTTTCGCACCACTTTACTTCCGAAATGAAACTCTCCAAAACAACCAAAACAGTTTGTTTGGCCAAAGGATGTGGACGCGTTTGTTTGTGTTCTTCGTGGGAATGCCTCCGATGTGTGCGACGGCGCGTCTCGGTCAATCGGCGTCGTTTCGCACCACTTTTACTTCCGAATGAAACTCTCAAACAACCAAACATGTTTGTTTTGGTGTTTTGGACGCGTTTGTTTGTGTTCTTCGTGGGAATGCCTCCGATGTGTGCAACGGCGCGTCTCGGTTCGTTTTCGCACCACTTTTACTTCCGAAATGAAACTCTCCGAAACAACCAAAACATGTTTGTTTGGCCCAAAGGAGTGTATTGGACGCGTTTGTTGGTGTTCTTCTGGGGAATGCCTCCGATGTGTGCGACGGCGCGTCTCGGTCAAATCGGGCGTCGTTTTCGCACCACTTTTACTTCCGAATGAAACTCTCCGAAACAACCAAAATGTTTGTTTGCCCAAAGGAGTGTATTGGACGCGTTTGTTGGTGTTCTTCTGGGAATGCTTCCGATGTGTGCGACGGCGCGTCTCGGTCAAATCGGGCGTCGTTTTCGCACCACTTTTACTTCCGAAATGAAACCTCCGAAACAACCAAAACATGTTTGTTTGGCCCAAAGGAGTGTATTGACGCGTTTGTTGGTGTTTTCTGCGAAATGCCTCCGATGTGTGCGACGGCGCGTCTCGGTCAAATCGGGCGTCGTTTTCGCACCACTTTTACTTCCGAAATGAAACTCTCCGAAACAACAAAAACATGTTTGTTTGGCCAAAGGAGTGTATTGGACGTGTTTGTTGGTGTTTTCTGAAAATGCCTCCGATGTGTGCGACGGCGCGTCTCGGTCAAATCGGGCGTCGTTTTCGCACCACTTTTACTTCCGAAATGAAACTCTCCGAAACAACCAAAACATGTTTGTTTGGCCAAAGGAGTGTATTGGACGCGTTTGTTGTGTTCTTCTGGGGAATGCCTCCATGTGTGCGACTCTCGGTCAAATCGGGCGTCGTTTTCGCACCATTTTTACTTCCGAAATGAAACTCCGAAACAACCAAAACATGTTCCCAAAGGAGTGTATTGGACGCGTTTGTTTGTGTGGGAATGCCTCGATGTCTGCGACGGCGCGTCTCGGTCAAATCGGTTTTCGCACCACTTTTACTTCCAAATGAAACTCTCCGAAACAACCAAAACATGTTTGTTTGGCCCACGCGTTTGTTGGTGTTCTTCGGGGAATGCCTCGATGTCGACGGCGCGTCTCGGTCAAACGTCGTTTCGCACCACTTTACTTCCGAAATGAAACTCTCTGTTTCCCACAAAAAAATCGTCGTTTGGAACTCCAAAAACATGTTTGTTTTGTTTTGTTTGTTTGTGTTCTTCGAGGAAATGCCTCCGAAGTGTGCGACGGCGCGTCTCGGTCAAATCAGGCGTCGTTTTCGGAAATGAAACTCTCCGAAACAACCAAAACATGTTTGTTTGCCAAAGGAGTGTATTGGACGTGTTTGTTTGTTCTCTGCGAAATGCCTCCGATGTGTGGCGACGGCGCGTCTCGGTCAAATCGGGCGTGTTTTCGCACCACTTTTACTTCCGAAATGAAACTCTCCGAAACAACCAAAACATGTTTGTTTGGCCCAAAGGAGTGTATTAGACGCGTTTGTTGTGTTCTTTTGCGAAATGCCTCCGATGTGTGCGACGGCGCGTCTCGGTCAAATCGGCGTCGTTTTCGCACCACTTTTACTTCCGAAATGAAACCCTCCGAAACAACCAAAACATGTTTGTTTGGCCCAAAGGAGTGTATTGGACGCGTTTGTTGGTGTTCTTCTGGGAAATGCCTCCGATGTTGCGACTGCGCGTCTCGGTCAAATCGGGCGTCGTTTCGCACCACTTTTACTTCCGTAATGAAACCCTCCAAAAAACCAAACATTTTTGTTTGGACGAACGGAAACGCGTTTGTTTGTGTTCTTCGTGGGAATGCCTCCGATAACGGCGCGTCTCGTCAATCGGGCGTCGTTTTTCGCACCACTTTTACTTCCGAAATGAAACACTCCGAAACAACCAAAACATGTTTGTTTGCCAAAGGAGTGTATTGGACGCACTTGTTTGTGTTCTTCTGAGGGCCTCCGATGTGGGCGACGGAGCGTCTCGGTCAAATCGGGCGCCGTTTTCGCACCACTTTTATTTCCAAAATGAAACGCTCCGAAACAACCAAAACATGTTGTTTGGCCCAAAGGAGTGTATTGGACGCGTTTGTTGGTGTTCTTCTGGGAATGCCTCCGATGTGTGCGACGGCGCGTCTCGGTCAATCGCGCGTCGTTTTTCGCACACTTTTACTTCCGAAATGAAACTCTCTGAAACAACCAAAACATGTTTGTTTGGCCAAAGGTGTGTATTGGACGCGTTTGTTGTGTTCAATGCCTCCGATGTGTGCGACGCGCGTCTCGGTCAAATCAAGCGTCGTTTTCGCACCACTTTTTCCGAAATGAAACTCTCCGAAACAACCAAAACATGTTGTTTGGCCAAAGGAGTGTATTGGACGCGTTTTTGTGTTCTTCTGGGAAATGCCTCGATGTGTGCGACGGCGCGTCTCGGTCAAATCGGGCGTCGTTTTCGCACCACTTTTACTTCTGAATGAAACTCTCCGAAACAACCAAAAATGTTTGTTTGCCCAAAGGAGTGTATTGGACGCGTTTGTTTGGTGTTCTTCTGGGGAATGCTTCCGATGTGTGCGACGGCGCGTCTCGGTCAAATCGGGCGTCGTTTTCGCACCACTTTTACTTCCGAAATGAAATCCGAAACAACCAAAAATGTTTGTTTGCCCAAAGGAGTGTATTGGACGCGTTTGTTGGTGTTCTTCTGGGGAATGCTTCCGATGTGTGCGACGGCGCGTCTCGGTCAAATCGGGCGTCGTTTTCGCACCACTTTTACTTCCGAAATGAAACTCCGAAACAACCAAAACATGTTTGTTTGGCCCAAAGGAGTGTATTGACGCGTTTGTTGGTGTTCTTCTGGAAATGCCTCCGATGTGTGCGACGGCGCGTCTCGGTCAAATCGGGCGTCGTTTCGCACCACTTTTACTTCCGAAATGAAACTCTCCGAAACAACAAAAACATGTTTGTTTGGTCCAAAGGAGTGTATTGGACGCGTTTGTTGGTGTTCTTCTGGAATGCCTCCGATGTGTGCGACGGCGCGTCTCGGTCAAATCGGGCGTTGTTTTCGCACCACTTTTACTTCCGAAATGAAACTCTCCGAAACAACCAAAACATGTTTGTTTGGCCAAAGGAGTGTATTGGACGCGTTTGTTGGTGTTCTTCTGGGGAATGCCTCCATTGTGTGCGACGGCGTCTCGGTCAAATCGGGCGTCGTTTTCGCACCATTTTTACTTCCGAAATGAAACTCTCCGAAACAACCAAAACATGTTTGTTGGCCCAAAGGAGTGTATTGGACGCGTTTGTTTGTGTTCTTCGTGGGAATGCCTCCGATGTCTGCGACGGCGCGTCTCGGTCAAATCGTCGTCGTTTTCGCACCACTTTTACTTCCAAAATGAAACTCTCCGAAACAACCAAAACATGTTTGTTTGGCCCAAAGGAGTGTATTGGACGCGTTTGTTGGTGTTCTTCTGGGGAATGCCTCCGATGTTGCGACGGCGCGTCTCGGTCAAATCGGGCGTCGTTTTTCGCACCACTTTTACTTCCGAAATGAAACTCTCCGAAACAACCAAAAACATGTTTGTTTGGCCCAAAGGAGTGTATTGGACGCGTTTGTTTGTGTTCTTCTGGGAATGCCTCCGATGTGTGCGACGGCGCGTCTCGGTCAAATCGGGCGTCGTTTTCGCACCACTTTTACTTCCGAAATGAAACTCTCCGAAACAACCAAAACATGTTGTTTGGCCCAAAGGAGTGTATTGGACGCGTTTGTTGGTGTTCTTCTGGGGAATGCCTCTGATGTCTGCGACGGCGCGTCTCGGTCAAATCGGGCGTCGTTTTCGCACCACTTTTACTCCGTAATGAAACTCTCCGAAACAACCAAAATGTTTGTTTGGCCCAAAGGAGTGTATTGGACGCGTTTGTTTGTGTTCTCGGGAATGCCTCCGATGTGGGCGACGGCGCGCCTCGGTCAATCGGCGTCGTTTTCGCACCACTTTTACTTCCGAAATGAAACTCTCCGAAACAACCAAAACATGTTTGTTTGGCCAAAAAGAGTGTATTGACGCGTTTGTTTGTGTTCTTCGTGGGAATGCCTCCGATGTGTGCGACGGCGCGTCTGGGTCAAATCAAGCGTCGTTTCGCACCACTTTTACTTCCGAAATGAAACTCTCCGAAACAACCAAAACATGTTTGTTTGGCCCAAAGGAGTGTATTGGACGCGTTTGTTGGTGTTCTTCTGGGAATGCCTCGATGTGTGCGACGGCGCGTCTCGGTCAAATCGGGCGTCGTTTTCGCACCACTTTTACTTCCGAAATGAAACTCTCCGAACAACCAAAACATGTTTGTTTGGCCCAAAGGAGTGTATTGGACGCGTTTGTTGGTGTTCTTCTGGGGAATGCCTCCGATGTGTGCGACGGCGCGTCTCGGTCAAATCGGGCGTCGTTTTCGCACCACTTTTACTTCCGAAATGAAACTCTCCGAAACAACCAAAACATGTTTGTTTGGCCCAAAGGAGTGTATTGGACGCGTTTGTGGTGTTCTTCTGGGGAATGCCTCCGATGTGTGCGACGGCGCGTCTCGTCAAATCGGGCGTCGTTTTCGCACCACTTTACTTCCGAATGAAACTCTCCGAAACAACCAAAACATGTTGTTTGGCCAAAGGAATGTATTGGACGCGTTTGTTTGTGTTCTTCGTGGGAAATGCCTCCGATGTGTGCGACGGCGCGTCTCGTCAAATCGGCGTCGTTTTCGCACCACTTTTACTTCCGAAATGAAACTCTCCGAAACAACCAAAACATGTTTGTTTGGCCCAAAGGAGTGTATTGGACGCGTTTGTTGGTGTTCTTCTGGGGAATGCCTCCGATGTTGCGACGGCGCGTCTCGGTGAAATCGGGCGTCGTTTTCGCACCACTTTACTTCCGAAATGAAACTCTCCGAAACAACCAAACATGTTTGTTTGGCCCAAAGGAGTGTATTGGACGCGTTTGTTTGTGTTCAAATGCCTCCGATGTGGGCGACGGCGCGCCTCGGTCAAATCGGCGTCGTTTCGCACCACTTTTACTTCCGAAATGAAACTCTCCGAAACAACCAAAACATGTTTGTTTGGCCAAAAAGAGTGTATTGACGCGTTTGTTTGTGTTCTTCGTGGAATGCCTCCGATGTGTGCGACGGCGCGTCTCGGTCAAATCAAGCGTCGTTTTCGCACCACTTTTACTTCCGAAATGAAACTCTCCGAAACAACCAAAACATGTTTGTTTGGCCCAAAGGAGTGTATTGGACGCGTTTGTTGGTGTTCTTCTGGGAATGCCTCGATGTTGCGACGGCGCGTCTCGGTCAAAATCGGGCGTCGTTTTCGCACCACTTTTACTTCCGTAATGAAACTCTCCGAAACAACCAAAACATGTTTGTTTGGCCCAAAGGAGTGTATTGGACGCGTTTGTTGGTGTTCTTCTGGGGAATGCCTCCGATGTGGCGACGGCGCGTCTCGGTCAAATCGGGCGTCGTTTTCGCACCACTTTTACTTCCGAAATGAAACTCTCCGAAACAACCAAAACATGTTTGTTTGGCCCAAAGGAGTGTATTGGACGCGTTTGTTGGTGTTCTTCTGGGGAATGCCTCCGATGTGTGCGACGGCGCGTCTCGGTCAAATCGGGCGTCGTTTTCGCACCACTTTTACTTCCGTAATGAAAATCTCCGAAACAACCAAAACATGTTCGTTTGGCCGAACGGAATGTATTGTGCGTTTGTTTGTGTTCTTCGTGGGAATGCCTCCGATGTGTGCGACGGCGCGTCTCGTCAAATCCGGCGTCGTTTTCGCACCACTTTTACTTCCGAAATGAAACTCTCCGAAACAACCAAAACATGTTTGTTTGGCCCAAAGGAGTGTATTGGACGCGTTTGTTGGTGTTCTTCTGGGAATGCCTCCGATGTCTGCGACGGCGCGTCTCGGTCAAATCGGGCGTCGTTTTTCGCACCACTTTTACTTCCGTAAATGAAACTCTCCGAAACAACCAAAACATGTTTGTTTGGCCCAAAGGAGTGTATTGGACGCGTTTGTTTGTGTTCTTCTGGGAATGCCTCCGATGTGTGCGACGGCGCGTCTCGGTCAAATCGGGCGTCGTTTTCGCCCACTTTTACTTCCGAAATGAAACTCTCCGAAACAACCAAAACATGTTTGTTTGGCCAAAGGAGTGTATTGGACGCGTTTGTTGGTGTTCTTCTGGGGAATGCCTCCGATGTGTGCGACGGCGCGTCTCGGTCAAATCGGGCGTCGTTTTCGCACCACTTTTACTTCCGAAATGAAACTCTCCGAAACAACCAAAACATGTTTGTTTGGCCCAAAGGAGTGTATTGGACGCGTTTGTTTGTGTTCTCTGGAATGCCTCCGATGTGGGCGACGGCGCGCTCGGTCAAATCGGCGTCGTTTCGCACCACTTTTACTTCCGAAATGAAACTCTCCGAAACAACCAAAACATGTTTGTTTGGCCAAAAGAGTGTATTGACGGTTTGTTTGTGTTCTTCGTGGGAATGCCTCCGATGTGTGCGACGGCGCGTCTGGTCAAATCGGCGTCGTTTTCGCACCACTTTTACTTCCGAATGAAACTCTCCGAAACAACCAAAACATGTTTGTTTGGCCCAAGGAGTGTATTGGACGCGTTTGTTGGTGTTCTTCTGGGGAATGCCTCTGATGTCTGCGACGGCGCGTCTCGGTCAAATCGGGCGTCGTTTTCGCACCACTTTTACTTCCGTAATGAAAACTCTCCGAACAACCAAAACATGTTTGTTTGGCCAAAGGAGTGTATTGGACGCGTTTGTTGGTGTTCTTCTGGGAATGCCTCCGATGTGTGCGACGGCGCGTCTCGGTCAAATCGGGCGTCGTTTTCGCACCACTTTTACTTCCGAAATGAAACTCTCCGAAACAACCAAAACATGTTTGTTTGGCCAAAGGAGTGTATTGGACGCGTTTGTTGGTGTTCTTCTGGGGAATGCCTCCGATGTGTGCGACGGCGCGTCTCGGTCAAATCGGGCGTCGTTTTCGCACCACTTTTACTTCCGTAATGAAAATCTCCGAAACAACCAAAACATGTTGTTTGGCCGAAAGGAATGTATTGGACGCGTTTGTTTGTGTTCTTCGTGGGAATGCCTCCGATGTGTGCGACGGCGCGTCTCGTCAAATCGGCGTCGTTTTCGCACCACTTTTACTTCCGAAATGAAACTCTCCGAAACAACCAAAAATGTTTTGTTTGGCCCAAAGGAGTGTATTGGACGCGTTTGTTGGTGTTCTTCTGGGGAATGCCTCCGATGTCTGCGACGGCGCGTCTCGGTCAAATCGGGCGTCGTTTTCGCACCACTTTTACTTCCGAATGAAACTCTCCGAAACAACCAAAACATGTTTGTTTGGCCCAAAGGAGTGTATTGACGCGTTTGTTTGTGTTCTCCGTGGAATGCCTCCGATGTGTGCGACGGCGCGTCTCGGTCAAATCGGGCGTCGTTTTCGCACCACTTTTACTTCCGAAATGAAACTCTCCGAAACAACCAAAACATGTTTGTTTGGCCCAAAGGAGTGTATTGGCGTTTGTTGTGTTCTTCTGGGGAATGCCTCCGATGTCTGCGACGGCGCGTCTCGGTCAAATCGGGCGTCGTTTTCGCACCACTTTTACTTCCGTAATGAAACTCTCCGAAACAACCAAAACATGTTTGTTTGGCCAAAAGGAGTGTATTGGACGCGTTTGTTTGTGTTCTTCTGGGAATGCCTCCGATGTGTGCGACGGCGCGTCCCGGTCAAATCGGGCGTCGTTTTCGCACCACTTTTACTTCCGAAATGAAACTCTCCGAAACAACCAAAACATGTTTTTTGGCCCAAAGGAGTGTATTGGACGCGTTTGTTGGTGTTCTTCTGGGGAATGCCTCCGATGTCTGCGACGGCGCGTCTCGGTCAAATCGGGCGTCGTTTTCGCACCACTTTTACTCCGTAATGAAACTCTCCGAAACAACCAAAACATGTTTGTTTGGCCCAAAGGAGTGTATTGGACGCGTTTGTTTGTGTTCATCGTTGGAATGCCTCCGATGTGGGCGACGGCGCGCCTCGGTCAAATCAGGCGTCGTTTTCGCACCACTTTTACTTCCGAAATGAAACTCTCCGAAACAACCAAAACATGTTTGTTTGGCCAAAAGAGTGTATTCGACGCGTTTGTTTGTGTTCTTCGTGGGAATGCCTCCGATGTGTGCGACGGCGCGTCTGGGTCAAATCAAGCGTCGTTTTCGCACCACTTTTACTTCCGAAATGAAACTCTCCGAAACAACCAAAACATGTTTGTTTGGCCCAAAGGAGTGTATTGGACGCGTTTGTTGGTGTTCTTCTGGGGAATGCCTCTGATGTCTGCGACGGCGCGTCTCGGTCAAATCGGGCGTCGTTTTCGCACCACTTTTACTTCCGTAATGAAACTATCCGAAACAACCAAAACATGTTTGTTTGGCCCAAAGGAGTGCATTGGACGCGTTTGTTGGTGTTCTTCTGGGAATGCCTCCGATGTGTGCGACGGCGCGTCTCGGTCAAATCGGGCGTCGTTTTCGCACCACTTTTACTTCCGAAATGAAACTCTCCGAAACAACCAAAACATGTTTGTTTGGCCCAAAGGAGTGTATTGGACGCGTTTGTTGGTGTTCTTCTGGGGAATGCCTCCGATGTGTGCGACGGCGCGTCTCGGTCAAATCGGGCGTCGTTTTCGCACCACTTTTACTTCCGTAATGAAAATCTCCGAAACAACCAAAACATGTTCGTTTGGCCAAAGGAATGTATTGGATGCGTTTGTTGTGTTCTTCGTGGGAATGCCTCCGATGTGTGCGACGGCGCGTCTCGTCAAATCGGCGTCGTTTTCGCACCACTTTTACTTCCGAAATGAAACTCTCCGAAACAACCAAAACATGTTTGTTTGGCCAAAGGAGTGTATTGGACGCGTTTGTTTGTGTTCTTCGTGGGAATGCCTCCGATGTGTGCGACGGCGCGTCTCGGTGAAATCGGGCGTCGTTTTCGCACCACTTTTACTTCCGAAATGAAACTCTCCGAAACAACCAAAACATGTTTGTTTGGCCAAAGGAGTGTATTGGACGCGTTTGTTGTGTTCTTCTGGGGAATGCCTCCGATGTGTGCGACGGCGCGTCTCGGTCAAATCGGGCGTCGTTTTCGCACCACTTTTACTTCCGAATGAAACTCTCCGAAACAACCAAAACATGTTTGTTTGGCCCAAAGGAGTGTATTGGACGCGTTTGTTGGTGTTCTTCTGGGGAATGCCTCCGATGTGTGCGACGGCGCGTCTCGGTCAAATCGGGCGTCGTTTTCGCACCACTTTTACTTCCGTAATGAAACTCTCCGAAACAACCAAAACATGTTTGTTTGGCCCAAAGGAGTGTATTGGACGCGTTTGTTGTGTTCTTCTGGGAATGCCTCCGATGTGTGCGACGGCGTCTCGGTCAAATCGGGCGTCGTTTTCGCACCACTTTTACTTCCGTAATGAAATCTCCGAAACAACCAAAACATGTTTGTTTGGCCCAAAGGAGAGTATTGGGCGCGTTTGTTGTGTTCTTCTGGGAATGCCTCCGATGTGTGCGACGGCGCGTCTCGGTCAAATCGCGTCGTTTTCGCACCACTTTTACTTCCGAAATGAAACTCTCCGAAACAACCAAAAACATGTTTGTTTGGCCCAAAGGAGTGTATTGGACGCGTTTGTTGGTGTTCTTCTGGGGAATGCCTCTGATGTCTGCGACGGCGCGTCTCGGTCAAATCGGGCGTCGTTTTCGCACCACTTTTACTTCCGTAATGAAACTTCCGAAACAACCAAAACATGTTTGTTTGGCCCAAAGGAGTGTATTGGACGCGTTTGTTGGTGTTCTTTGGGAATGCCTCCGATGTCTGCGACGCGCGTCTCGGTCAAATCGGGCGTCGTTTTCGCACCACTTTTACTTCCGAAATGAAACTCTCCGAAACAACCAAAACATGTTTGTTTGGCCCAAAGGAGTGTATTGGATGCGTTTGTTGGTGTTCTTCTGGGGAATGCCTCCGATGTGTGCGACGGCGCGTCTCGGTCAAATCGGGCGTCGTTTTCGCACCACTTTTACTTCCGAAATGAAACTCTCCGAAACAACCAAAACATGTTTGTTTGGCCCAAAGGAGTGTATTGGACGCGTTTGTTGGTGTTCTTCTGGGGAATGCCTCCGATGTCTGCGACGGCGCGTCTCGGTCAAATCGGGCGTCGTTTTCGCACCACTTTTACTTCCGTAATGAAAATCTCCGAAACAACCAAAACATGTTTGTTTGGCCCAAAGGAGAGTATTGGACGGTTTGTTGGTGTTCTTCTGGGAATGCCTCCGATGTGTGCGACGGCGCGTCTGGGTCAAATCAGCGTCGTTTTCGCACCACTTTTACTTCCGAAATGAAACTCTCCGAAACAACCAAAACATGTTTGTTTGGCCCAAAGGAGTGTATTGGACGCGTTTGTTGGTGTTCTTCTGGGAAATGCCTCTGATGTCTGCGACGGCGCGTCTCGGTCAAATCGGGCGTCGTTTTCGCACCACTTTTACTTCCGTAATGAAACTATCCGAAACAACCAAAACATGTTTGTTTGGCCAAAGGAGTGCATTGGACGCGTTTGTTGGTGTTCTTCTGGGAATGCCTCCGATGTGTGCGACGCGCGTCTCGGTCAAATCGGGCGTCGTTTTCGCACCACTTTTACTTCCGTAATGAAAATCTCCGAAACAACCAAAACATGTTTGTTTGGCCGAATGGAATGTATTGGATGCGTTTGTTTGTGTTCTTCGTGGGAATGCCTCCGATGTGTGCGACGGCGCGTCTCGTCAAATCCGGCGTCGTTTTCGCACCACTTTTACTTCCGAAATGAAACTCTCCGAAACAACCAAAACATATTTGTTTGGCCAAAGGAGTCTATTGGACGCTTTGTTTGTGTTCTTCGTGGAATGCCTCCGATGTGTGCGACGGCGCGTCTCGGTCAAAATCGGGCGTCGTTTTCGCACCACTTTTACTTCCGAAATGAAACTCTCCGAAACAACCAAAAATGTTTGTTTGGCCAAAGGAGTGTATTGACGCGTTTGTTTGTGTTCTCCGTGGGAATGCCTCCGATGTGTGCGACGGCGCGTCTCGGTGAAAATCGGGCGTCGTTTTCGCACCACTTTTACTTCCGAAATGAAACTCTCCGAAACAACCAAAACATGTTTGTTTGGCCCAAAGGAGTGTATTGGACGGTTTGTTGGTGTTTCAACCGATGTTGCGATGGCGCGTTTCGATCAAATCGGGCGTCGTTTTGCACCACATTTCCTTCCGTAATGAAAATCTCCGAACAACCAAAACATGTTTGTTTGGCCCAAAGGAGAGTATTGGACGCGTTTGTTGGTGTTCTTGGGGAATGCCTCCGATGTGTGCGACGGCGCGTCTCGGTCAAATCGGGCGTCGTTTTCGCACCACTTTTACTTCCGTAATGAAAATCTCCGAAACAACCAAAACATGTTCGTTTGGCCAACGGAATGTATTGGGTGCGTTTGTTTGTGTTCTTCGTGGGAATGCCTCCGATGTGTGCGACGGCGCGTCTCGGTCAAATCGGGCGTCGTTTTCGCACCACTTTTACTTCCGTAATGAAAATCTCCGAAACAACCAAAACATGTTTGTTTGGCCAACGGAATGTATTGGACGCGTTTGTTTGTGTTCTTCGTGGGAATGCCTCCGATGTGTGCGACGGCGCGTCTCGGTCAAATCGGCGTCGTTTTCGCACCACTTTTACTTCCATAATGAAACTCTCCGAAACAACCGAAACATGTTTGTTTGGCCAAAGGACTGTATTGGACACACGTTGGTGTTCTTCTGGGGAATGCCTCCGATGTGCGCGACGGCGCGTCTCGGTCAAATAGGGCGTCCTTTTCGCACCACTTTTACTTATGAAATGAAACTCTCCGAAACAACTAAAATAGGTTTCTTTGGCCCAAAGGAGTGTATTGGACACGTTTTTTTGTGTTATTTTGGGGAATGCCTCCGATGTGCGCGACGACGCGTCTCGGTCATGTCGGGCGTCGTTTTCGCACCCCTTTTACTTCCGTAATGAAACTCTCCGAAACAACCAAAACATGTTTGTTTGGCCGAACGGATTGTATTGGACGTGTTTGTTTGTGTTCTTCGTGCCTCGATGTGTGCAGCGGCGGTCTCGATCAATCGGGCATCGTTTTCGCACCACTTTTACTTCTGAAATGAAACACTCCGAAACAACCGAAACATGTTTGTTTAGCCCAAAGGAGTGTATTGGACGCGTTTGTTTGTTTCTCTGGGGAATGCCTCCGATGTGTGCGACGGAGCGTCTCATCAAATGACGTCGTTTTGGCACCACTTTTACTTCCAAAATGAAACACTCCGAAAGAACCAAAACATGTTTGTTTGGCCCAAGAGTGTATTGGACGTGTTTGTTTGTGTTCTTCGTGGGAATGCCTCCGATGTGTGCGACGGCGCGTCTCGGTCAATCGGCGTCGTTTTCGCACCACTTTACTTCCGTCATGAAACTCTCCGAAACAACCAAAACATGTTTGTTTGGCCGAACAGAATGTATTGGACACGTTGTTTGTGTTCTTCGTGGAATGCCTCCATGTGTGCAACGGCGCGTCTCGATCAATCGGGGTCCTTTTCGCACTACTTTACTTCCGAAATGAAACACTCCGGAACAATCAAAACATGTTCTTTAGCACAAAGTAGTTTTTGGACGCGTTGTTGGTGTTCTTCTGGGGAATGCCTCTGATGTCTGCGACGGCGCGTCTCGGTCAAATCGGGCGTCGTTTTCGCACCACTTTTACATCCGTAATGAAACTCTCCGAAACAACCAAAACATGTTTGTTTGCCCAAAGGAGTGTATTGGACGCATTTGTTTGTGTTCATCGTTGGAATGCCTCCGATGTGGGCGACGGCGCGCCTCGGTCAAATCAGGCGTCGTTTTCGCACCACTTTACTTCCGAAATGAAACTCTCCGAAAACAACCAAAACATGTTGTTTGGCCAAAAAGATGTATTCGACGCGTTTGTTTGGTTTTCGTTGGAATGCCTCCGATGTGTGCGACGGCGCGTCTGGGTCAAATCAAGCGTCGTTTTCGCACCACTTTTACTTCCGAAATGAAACTCTCCGAAACAACCAAAACATGTTTGTTGGCCCAAAGGAGTGTATTGACGCGTTGTTGGTGTTCTTCTGGGGAATGCCTCTGATGTCTGCGACGGCGCGTCTCGGTCAAATCGGGCGTCGTTTCGCACCACTTTTACTTCCGTAATGAAACTATCCGAAACAACCAAAACATGTTGTTGGCCCAAAGGAGTGCATGGACCGTTTGTTGGTGTTCTTCTGGGGAATGCCTCCGATGTGTGCGACGCGCGTCTCGGTCAAATCGGGCGTCGTTTTCGCACCACTTTTACTTCCGTAATGAAAATCTCCGAAACAACCAAAACATGTTCGTTGGCCGAATGGAATGTATTGGATGCGTTTGTTTGGTTCTTCGTGGGAATGCCTCCGATGTGTGCGACGGCGCGTCTCAGTCAATCCGGCGTCGTTTTCGCACCACTTTACTTCCGAAATGAAACTCTCCGAAACAACCAAAACATATTTGTTTGGCACAAAGGAGTCTATTGGACGCCTTTGTTTGTGTTCTTCGTGGGAATGCCTCCGATGTGTGCGACGGCGCGTCTCGGTGAAATCGGGCGTCGTTTTCGCACCACTTTACTTCCGAAATGAAACTCTCCGAAACAACCAAAATATGTTTGTTTGGCCCAAAGGAGTGTATTAGACGCGTTTGTTTGTGTTCTCCGTGGGAATGCCTCCGATTGTGCGACGGCGCGTCTCGGTGAAATCGGGCGTCGTTTTCGCACCACTTTTACTTCCGAAATGAAACTCTCCGAAACAACCAAAACATTTGTTTGCCCAAAGGATGTATTGGACAGTTTGTTGTGTGGTTCAACGGAATGATTCGATGTGCCCGATGGCGCGTTTCGATCAAATCGGGCGTCGTTTTGCACCACATTTCCTTCCGTAATGAAAATCTCCGAAACAACCAAAACATGTTTTTTGGCCCAAAGGAGAGTATTGGACGCGTTTGTGGTGTTCTTCTGGGGAATGCCTCCGATTGTGCGACGGCGGCGTCTCGGTCAAATCGGGCTCGTTTCGCACCACTTTTACTTCCGTAATGAAAATCTCCGGAACAACCAAAACATGTTCGTTTGGCCGAACGGAATGTATTGGGTGCGTTTGTTTGTGTTCTTCGTGGAATGCCTCCGATGTGTGCGACGGCGCGTCTCGGTCAAATCGGGCGTCGTTTTCGCACCACTTTTACTTCCGTAATGAAAATCTCCGGAACAACCAAAACATGTTCGTTTGGCCGACGGAATGTATTGGGTGCGTTTGTTTGTTTCTTCGTGGGAATGCCTCCGATGTGTCGACGGCGCGTCTCGGTCAAATCCGGCGTCGTTTTCGCACCACTTTTACTTCCATAATGAAACTCTCCGAAACAACCGAAACATGTTTGTTTGTCCAAAGGACTGTATTGGACACATTCGTTGGTGTTCTTCTGGGAATGCCTCCGATGTGCGCGACGGCGCGTCTCGGTCAAATAGGGCTCCTTTTCGCACCACTTTTACTTATGAAATGAAACTCTCCGAAACAACTAAAATAGGTTCTTTGGCCCAAAGGATGTATTGGACACTTTTTTTTGTGTTATTTTGGGGAATGCCTCCGATGTGCGCGACGACGCGTCTCGTCATGTCGGGCGTCGTTTTCGCACCCCTTTTACTTCCGTAATGAAACTCTCCGAAACAACCCAAAACATGTTGTTTGGCCGAACGGATTGTATTGGACGTGTTTGTTTGTGTTCTTCGCGGGAGTGCCTCCGATGTGGTGCAGCGGCGCGTCTCGATCAATCGGGCATCGTTTCGCACCACTTTTACTTCTGAAATGAAACACTCCGAAACAACCGAAACATGTTTGTTTAGCCCAAAGGAGTGTATTGGACGCGTTTGTTTGTGTTCTTCTGGGGAATGCCTCCGATGTGTGCGACGGAGCGTCTCAATCAAATCGGACGTCGTTTTTGGCACCACTTTTACTTCCAAAATGAAACACTCCGAAAGAACCAAAACATGTTTGTTTGGCCCAAAGAGTGTATTGGACGTGTTTGTTTGTGTTCTTCTGGGGAATGCCTCCGATGGTGCGACGGCGCGTCTCGGTCAATCGGGCTCGTTTTCGCACCACTTTTACTTCCGTCATGAAACTCTCCGAAACAACCAAAACATGTTTGTTTGGCCGAACAGATGTATTGGACACGTTTGTTTGTGTTCTTCGTGGGAATGCCTCCGATGTGTGCAACGGCGCGTCTCGTCAATCGGGGTCCTTTTAGCACTACTTTTACTTCCGAAATGAAACACTCCGGAACAATCAAAACATGTTTCTTTAGCACAAAGTAGTTTTTGGACGCGTTTGTTGGTGTTCTTCTGGGGAATGCCTCCGATGTCTGCGACGGCGCGTCTCGGTCAAATCGGGCGTCGTTTTCGCACCACTTTTACATCCGTAATGAAACTCTCCGAAACAACCAAAACATGTTTGTTTGGCCCAAAGGAGTGTATTGGACGCGTTTGTTTGTGTTCATCGTTGGAATGCCTCCGATGTGGGCGACGGCGCGCCTCGGTCAAATCAGGCGTCGTTTTCGCACCACTTTTACTTCCGAAATGAAACTCTCCGAAACAACCAAAACATGTTTGTTTGGCCAAAAGAGTGTATTCGACGCGTTTGTTTGTGTTCTTCGTTGGAATGCCTCCGATGTGTGCGACGGCGCGTCTGGGTCAAATCAAGCGTCGTTTTCGCACCACTTTTACTTCCGAAATGAAACTCTCCGAAACAACCAAAACATGTTTGTTTGGCCCAAAGGAGTGTATGGACGCGTTTGTTGGTGTTCTTCTGGGGAATGCCTCTGATGTCTGCGACGGCGCGTCTCGGTCAAATCGGGCGTCGTTTTCGCACCACTTTTACTTCCGTAATGAAACTATCCGAAACAACCAAAACATGTTTGTTGGCCCAAAGGAGTGCATTGGACGCGTTGTTGGTGTTCTTCTGGGGAATGCCTCCGATGTGTGCGACGGCGCGTCTCGGTCAAATCGGGCGTCGTTTCGCACCACTTTACTTCCGTAATGAAAATCTCCGAAACAACCAAAACATGTTCGTTTGGCCGAATGGAATGTATTGGATGCGATTGTTTGTGTTCTTCGTGGGAATGCCTCCGATGTGTGCGACGGCGCGTCTCAGTCAAATCCGGCGTCGTTTTCGCACCACTTTACTTCCGAAATGAAACTCTCCGAAACAACCAAAACATATTTGTTGGCACAAAGGAGTCTATTGGACGCCTTGTTTGTGTTCTTCGTGGGAATGCCTCCGATGTGTGCGACGGCGCGTCTCGGTGAAATCGGGCGTCGTTTTCGCACCACTTTTACTTCCGAAATGAAACTCTCCGAAACAACCAAAACATTTTCTTTGGCCCAAAGGAGTGTATTGGACGCGTTTGTTGGTGTTCTTCTGGGAATGCCTCCGATGTGTGCGACGGCGCGTCTCGGTCAAATCGGGCGTCGTTTTCGCACCACTTTTACTTCCGAAATGAAACTCTCCGAAACAACCAAAACATGTTTGTTTGGCCCAAAGGAGTGTATTGGACGCGTTTGTTTGTGTTCATCGTGCGAATGCCTCCGATGTGGGCGACGGCGCGCCTCGGTCAAATCAGGCGTCGTTTTCGCACCACTTTTACTTCCGAAATGAAACTCTCCGAAACAACCAAAACATGTTTGTTTGGCCAAACAGAGTGTATTCGACGCGTTTGTTTGTGTTCTTCGTGGGAATGCCTCCGATGTGTGCGACGGCGCGACTCGGTCAAATCAAGCGTCGTTTTCGCACCACTTTTACTTCCAAAATGAAACTCTCCGAAACAACCAAAACATGTTTGTTTGGCCCAAAGGGTGTATTGGACGCGTTTGTTTGTGTTCTTCGTGGAATGCCTCCGATGTGTGCGACGGCGCGTCTCGGTCAAATCAAGCGTCGTTTTCGCACCACTTTTACTTCCGAAATGAAACTCTCTGAAACAACCAAAACATGTTTGTTTGGCCCAAAGGAGTGTATTGGACGCGTTTGTTGGTGTTCTTCTGGGGAATGCCTCCGATGGGTGCGACGGCGCGTCTCGGTCAAATCGGGCGTCGTTTTCGCATCACTTTTTCTTCCGAAATGAAACTCTCCGAAACAACCAAAACATGTTTGTTTGGCCCAAAGGAGTGTATTAGACGCGTTTGTTTGTGTTCTACGTGGGAATGCCTCCGATGTGTGCGACGGCGCGTCTCGGTGAGATCGGGCGTCGTTTTCGCACCACTTTACTTCCGAAATGAAACTCTCCGAAACAACCAAAACATGTTTGTTTGGCCCAAAGGAGTGTATTGGACGCGTTTGTTGGTGTTCTTCTGGGGAATGCCTCCGATGTCTGCGACGGCGCGTCTCGGTCAAATCGGGGCGTCGTTTTCGCACCACTTTTACTTCCGTAATGAAACTCTCCGAAACAACCAAAACATGTTTGTTTGGCCCAAAGGAGTGTATTGGACGCGTTTGTTTGTGTTCATCGTGGGAATGCCTCCGATGTGTGCGACGGCGCGTCTCGGTCAAATCAGGCGTCCTTTTCGCACCACTTTTACTTCCGAAATGAAACTCTCCGAAACAACCAAACATGTTTGTTTGGCCAAAAGGAGTGTATTTGACGCGTTTGTTTGTGTTCTTCGTGGGAATGCCTCCGATGTGTGCGACGGCGCGTCTCGGTCCAATCGGGCGTCGTTTTCACACCACTTTTACTTCCGAAATGAAACTCTCCGAAACAACCAAAACATGTTAGTTTGGCCCAAAGGAGTGCATTGGACACGTTTGTTGGTGTTCTTCTGGGGAATGCCTCCGATGTCTGCGACGGCGCGTCACGGTCAAATCGGGCGTCATTTTCGCACCACTTTTACTTCCGTAATGAAACTCTCCGAAACAACCAAAACATGTTTGTTTGGCCCAAAGGAGTGTATTGGACGCGTTTGTTTGTGTTCTTCTAGGGAATGCCTCCGATGTGTGCGACGGCGCGACTCGGTCAAATCAAGCGTCGTTTTCGCACCACTTTTACTTCCGAAATGAAACTCTCCGAAACAACCAAAACATGTTTGTTTGGCCAAAAGGAGTGTATTGGACGCGTTTGTTTGTGTTCTTCGTGGAATGCCTCCGATGTGTGCGACGGCGCATCTCGGTCAAATGAAGCGTCGTTTTCGCACCACTTTTACTTCCGAAATGAAACTCTCCGAAACAATCAAAACATGTTTGTTTGGCCCAAAGGAGTGTATCGGACGCGTTTGTTGGTGTTCTTCTGGGGAATGCCTCCGATGGGTGCGACGGCGCGTCTCGGTCAAATCGGGCGTCGTTTTCGCACCACTTTTACTTCTGAAATGAAACTCTCCGAAACAACCAAAACATGTTTGTTTGGCCCAAAGGAGTGTATTGGACGCGTTTGTTGGTGTTCTTCTGGGGAATGCCTCCGATGTCTGCGACCGCGCGTCTCGGTCAAATCGGGCGTCGTTTTCGCACCACTTTTACTTCCGAAATGAAACTCTCCGAAACAACCAAAACATGTTTGTTTGGCCCAAAGGAGTGTATTGGATGCGTTTGTTGGTGTTCTTCTGGGGAATGCCTCCGATGTGTGCGACGGCGCGTCTCGGTCAAATCGGGCGTCGTTTTCGCACCACTTTTACTTCCGAAATGAAACTCTCCGAAACAACCAAAACATGTTTGTTTGGCCCAAAGGAGTGTATTGGACGCGTTTGTTGGTGTTCTTCTGGGGAATGCCTCTGATGTCTGCGACGGCGCGTCTCGGTCAAATCGGGCGTCGTTTTCGCACCACTTTTACTTCCGTAATGAAACTATCCGAAACAACCAAAACATGTTTGTTTGGCCCAAAGGAGTGTATTGGACGCGTTTGTTGGTGTTCTTCTGGGGAATGCCTCCGATGTGTGCGACGGCGCGTCTCGGTCAAATCGGGCGTCGTTTTCGCACCACTTTTACTTCCGTAATGAAAATCTCCGAAACAACCAAAACATGTTCGTTTGGCCGAACGGAATGTATAGGATGCGTTTGTTTGTGTTCTTCGTGGGAATGCCTCTGATGTGTGCGACGGCGCGTCTCAGTCAAATCCGGCGTCGTTTTCGCACCACTTTTACTTCCGAAATGAAACTCTCCGAAACAACCAAAACATATTTGTTTGGCACAAAGGAGTCTATTGGACGCGTTTGTTTGTGTTCTTCGTGGGAATGCCTCCGATGTGTGCGACGGCGCGACTCGGTCAAATCGGGCGTCGTTTTCGCACCACTTTTACTTCCGAAATGAAACTCTCCGAAACAACCAAAATATGTTTGTTTGGCCCAAAGGAGTGTATTAGACGCGTTTGTTTGTGTTCTCCGTGGGAATGCCTCCGATGTGTGCGACGGCGCGTCTCGGTGAAATCGGGCGTCGTTTTCGCACCACTTTTACTTCCGAAATGAAACTCTCCGAAACAACCAAAACATGTTTGTTTGGCCCAAAGGAGTGTATTGGACAGGTTTGTTGGTGTGGTTCAACGGAATGCTTTCGATGTGCGCGATGGCGCGTTTCGATCAAATCGGGCGTCGTTTTTGCACCACATTTCCTTCCGTAATGAAAATCTCCGAAACAACCAAAACATGTTTGTTTGGCCCAAAGGAGAGTATTGGACGCGTTTGTTGGTGTTCTTCTGGGGAATGCCTCCGATGTGTGCGACGGCGCGTCTCGGTCAAATCGGGCGTCGTTTTCGCACCACTTTTACTTCCGTAATGAAAATCTCCGGAACAACCAAAACATGTTCGTTTGGCCGAACGGAATGTATTGGGTGCGTTTGTTTGTGTTCTTCGTGGGAATGCCTCCGATGTGTGCGACGGCGCGTCTCGGTCAAATCGGGCGTCGTTTTCGCACCACTTTTACTTCCGTAATGAAAATCTCCGGAACAACCAAAACATGTTCGTTTGGCCGAACGGAATGTATTGGGTGCGTTTGTTTGTGTTCTTCGTGGGAATGCCTCCGATGTGTGCGACGGCGCGTCTCGGTCAAATCCGGCGTCGTTTTCGCACCACTTTTACTTCCATAATGAAACTCTCCGAAACAACCGAAACATGTTTGTTTGGTCCAAAGGACTGTATTGGACACATTCGTTGGTGTTCTTCTGGGGAATGCCTCCGATGTGCGCGACGGCGCGTCTCGGTCAAATAGGGCGTCCTTTTCGCACCACTTTTACTTATGAAATGAAACTCTCCGAAACAAGTAAAATAGGTTTGTTTGGCCCAAAGGAGTGTATTGGACACGTTTTTTTTGTGTTATTTTGGGGAATGCCTCCGATGTGCGCGACGACGCGTCTCGGTCATGTCGGGCGTCGTTTTCGCACCCCTTTTACTTCCGTAATGAAACTCTCCGAAACAACCAAAACATGTTTGTTTGGCCGAACGGATTGTATTGGACGTGTTTGTTTGTGTTCTTCGCGGGAGTGCCTCCGATGTGTGCAGCGGCGCGTCTCGATCAATCGGGCATCGTTTTCGCACCACTTTTACTTCTGAAATGAAACACTCCGAAACAACCGAAACATGTTTGTTTAGCCCAAAGGAGTGTATTGGACGCGTTTGTTTGTGTTCTTCTGGGGAATGCCTCCGATGTGTGCGACGGAGCGTCTCAATCAAATCGGACGTCGTTTTGGCACCACTTTTACTTCCAAAATGAAACACTCCGAAAGAACCAAAACATGTTTGTTTGGCCCAAAGAGTGTATTGGACGTGTTTGTTTGTGTTCTTCTGGGGAATGCCTCCGATGTGTGCGACGGCGCGTCTCGGTCAATCGGGCGTCGTTTTCGCACCACTTTTACTTCCGTCATGAAACTCTCCGAAACAACCAAAACATGTTTGTTTGGCCGAACAGAATGTATTGGACACGTTTGTTTGTGTTCTTCGTGGGAATGCCTCCGATGTGTGCAACGGCGCATCTCGATCAATCGGGGGTCCTTTTCGCACTACTTTTACTTCCGAAATGAAACACTCCGGAACAATCAAAACATGTTTCTTTAGCACAAAGTAGTTTTTTGGACGCGTTTGTTTGTGTTCTTCTGGGGAATGCTTCCGATGTGTGCGACGGAGCGTCTCGGTCAAATCGGGCGTCGTTTTCGCACCACTTTTACTTCCGTCATGAAACTCTCCGAAACAACCAAAACATGTTTGTTTGGCCAAACGAATGTATTGGACACGTTTGTTTGTGTGCTTCGACGGAATGCCTCCGATGTGTGCGATGGCGCATCTCAATCAATCGGGCGTTTTCGCACCACTTTTACTTCTCTAATGAAACTCTTCGAAACAGCGAAAACATGTTTGTTTGGCCGAACAGAATGTATTGGACGCGTTTGTTGTGTTCTTCGTGGCAATGCCTCCGATGTGTGCAACGGCGCGTCTCGATCAATCGGGCGTCGTTTTCGCTCTACTTTTACTTCCGAAATGAAACTCTCCGAAACAACCAAAATAAGTTTGTTTAGCCCAAAGGAGTGTATTGGACGGGTTTCTTGGTGTGGTTCAACGGAATGCTTCCGATGTGCGCGAGGCGAGTTTCCATCAAATCGGGCGTCGTTTTGGCACCATATTTACTTCCGTAATGAAACTCTCCGAAACAACCAATACATGTTTGTTTGGCCGAACGGAATGTATTGGACGCGTTTGTTTGTGTTCTTCGAGGGAATGCCTCCGATGTGTGCGACGGCGCGTCTCGATCAAATCGGATGTCGTTTTCGCACCACTTTTACTTCCGAAATGAAACTCTCCGAAACAACCAAAATATGTTTGTTTAGCCCAAAGGAGTGTATTGGACGGGTTTCTTGGTGTGGTTCAGCGGAATGCTTCCGATGTGCGCGAGGCGCGTTTCCATCAAATCGGGCGTTGTTTTCGCACCAATTTTACTTCCGAAATGAAACACTCGGAAACAACCAAAACATGTTTGTTTGGCCCAAAGGAGTGTTTTGGACGCGTTTGTTTGTGTTCTTCTGGGTAATGACTCCGATGTGTGCGACGGCGCGTCTCGGTCAAATCGGGCGTCGTTTTCGAACCACTTTTACTTCCGTAATGAAACTCCCCGAAACAACCAAAACATGTTTGTTTGGCCCAAAGGAATGTATTCGACGCGTTTGTTTGTGTTCTTCATGGGAATGCCTCCGAAGTGTGCGACGACACGCCTCGGTCAAATCGGGCGTCGTTTTCGCATCACTTTTACTTCCGTAATGAAACTCTTCGAAACAACCAAAACCTATTTGTTTGGCTGAATGGAATGTATTGGACGCGTTTGTTTGTGGTCTTCGTGGGAATGCCTCCGATGTGTGAAATGGCGCGTCTCGATCAATCGGGCGTCGTTTTCGCACCACTTTTACTTTCGAAATGAAACACTCTGAAATAACCAAAACATGTCTGTTTGGCTGAACGGAATGTATTGGACGCGTTTGTATGTGTTCTTCATGGGAATGCCTCCGATGTGTGCGACGGCGCGTCTCATTCAGTCGGGCGTCGTTTTCGCACCACATTTACTTCCGTAATGAAACTCTCCGAAACAACCAAAACATGTTTGTTTGGCCGAACGGAATGTATTGGACGCGTTTGTTTGTGTTCTCCGAGGGAATGCCTTCGATGTGTGCGACGGCACGTCTCGATCAAATCGGGTGTCGTTTTCGCACCAATTTTACTTCCGAAATGAAACTCTCCGAAACAACCAAAACATGTTTGTTTGGCCCAAAGGAATGTATTGGACGCGTTTGTTTCTGTTCTTCAAGGGAATGCCTCCGATGTGTGCGACGCCGCGTCTCGGTCAATCGGGCGTCGTTTGTGCACCACTTTAACTTCCGTAACAAAACTCTCCGAAACAACCAAAACATGTTTGTTTGGCCCAAAGGAATGTATTGGACGCGTTTGTTTGTGTTCTTCGAGGGAATGCCTCCGATGTGTGCGACGGCGCGTCTCGGTCAAATCGGGCGTCGTTTTCGCACCACTTTAACTTCCGTAATGAAACTCTCCGAAACAACCAAAACATGTTTGTTTGGCCCAAAGGAGTGTATTGGACGCGTTTGTTTGTGTTCTTCTAGGGAATGCCTCCGATGTGTGCGACGGCGCGTCTCGGTCAAATCGGGCGTCGTTTTCGCATCACCCTTTACTTCCGTAATGAAACTCTTCGAAACAACCAAAACCTGTTTGTTTGGCTGAAGGGAATGTATTGGACACGTTTGTTTGTGGTCTTCGTGGGAATGCCTCCGATGTGTGCAATGGCGCGTCTTGATCAATCGGGCATCGTTTTCGCACCACTTTTACTTCCGAAATGAAACACTCTGAAACCACCAAAACATGTCTGTTTGGCTGAACGGAATGTATTGGGCGCGTTTGTATGTGGTCTTCATGGGAATGCCTCCGATGTGTGCGACGGCGCGTCTCATTCAGTCGGGCGTCGTTTTCGCACCACTTTTACTTCCGTAATGAAACTCCCTGAAACAACTAAAACATGTTTGTTTGACCCAAAGGAATGTATTGGACACATTTGTTTGTGTTCTTCATGGGAATGCCTCCGATGTATGCGACGGCACGTCTCGATCAAATCGGGTGTCGTTTTCGCACCACTTTTACTTCCGAAATGAAACTCTCCGAAACAACCAAAACATGTTTGTTTGGCCCAAAGGAATGTATTGGACGCGTTTGTTTGTGTTCTTCTAGGGAATGCCTCCGATGTGTGCGACGGCGCGTCCCGGTCAAATCGGGCGTCGTTTTCTCACCACTTTTACTTCCGTAATGAAAGTCTCCGAAACAACCAAAACATGTTTGTTTGGCCCAAAGGAATGTATTGGACGCGTTTGTTTGTGTTCTTCGTGGGAATGCCTCTGATGTGTGCCACGGCGCGTCTCGATCAATCGGGCCTCGTTTTCGCAGCACTTTTACTTCCGAAATGAAACTCTCCAAAACAACCAAAACATGTTTGTTTGGCCGAACGGAATATATTGGACGCGGTTGTTTGTGTTCTTCGTGGGAATGCCTCCTATGTGTGCGACGGCGCGTCTTGATCAAATCGGGTATCCTTTTCGCACCACTTTTACTTCCGTAATGAAACTCTCTGAGAGAACCAAAACATGTTTGTTTGGCCCAAAGGAGTGTATTGGACGGGTTTCTTGGTGTGGTTCAACGGAATGCTTCCGATGTGCGCGATGGCGCGTTTCCATCAAATCGGGCGTCCTTTTCGCACCATTTTACTTCCGTAATGAAACTCTTCGAAACAACCAAAACATGTTTGTTTGGCCGAACGGACTGTATTGGACGCGTTTGTTTGTGTTCTTCGAGGGAATGCCTCCGATTTCTGCGACGGCACGTCTCGGTCAAATCGGGCGTCGTTTTCGCACCACTTTTACTTCCGTAATGAAAGTCTCTGAAACAACCAAAACATGTTTGTTTGCGCCAAAGGAATGTATTGGACGCGTTTGTTTGTGTTCTTCGTGGGAATGCCTCTGATGTGTGCCACGGCGCGTCTCGATCAATCGGGCCTCGTTTTCGCAGCACTTTTACTTCTGAAATGAAACTCTCCAAAACAGCCAAAACATGTTTGTTTGGCCGAACGGAATATATTGGACGCGTTTGTTTGTGTTCTTCGTGGGAATGCCTCCTATGTGTGCGACGGCGCGTCTCGATCAAATCGGGTATTGTTTTCGCACCACTTTTACTTTCGTAATGAAACTCTCTGAGAGAACCAAAACATGTTTGTTTGGCCCAAAGGAGTGTATTGGACAGGTTTCTTGGTGTGGTTCAACGGAATGCTTCCGATGTGCGCGATGGCGCGTTTCCATCAAATCGGGCGTCGTTTTCGCACCACTTTACTTCCGTAATGAAACTCTTCGAAACAACCAAAACATGTTTGTTTGGCCGAACGGACTGTATTGGACGCGTTTGTTTGTGTTCTTCGAGGGAATGCCTCCGATTTCTGCGACGGCACGTCTCGGTCAAATCTGGCGTCGTTTTCGCACCACTTTAACTTCCGTAATGAAAGTCTCCGAAACAACCAAAACATGTTTGTTTGGCCCAAAGGAATGTATTGGACGCGTTTGTTTGTGTTCTTCGTGGGAATGCCTCTGATGTGTGCCACGGCGCGTCTCGATCAATCGGGCCTCGTTTTCGCAGCACTTTTACTTCCGAAATGAAACTCTCCAAAACAACCAAAACATGTTTGTTTGGCCGAACGGAATATATTGGACGCGTTTGTTTGTGTTCTTCGTGGGAATGTCTCCTATGTGTGCGACGGCGCGTCTCGATCAAATCGGGTATCGTTTTCGCACCACTTTTACTTCCGTAATGAAACTCTCTGAGAGAACCAAAACATGTTTGTTTGGCCCAAAGGAGTGTATTGGACGGGTTTCTTGGTGTGGTTCAACAGAATGCTTCCGATGTGCGCGATGGCACGTTTCGATCAAATAGAGCGTCGTATTTGCACGACTTTTACTTCTGAAATGAAACTCTCCGAAACAACCAAAACATGTTTGTTCGGCCCAAAGGAGTGTATTGGACGCGTTTGTTTGTCTTCTTCTGGGGAATGCCTCCGATGTGCGCGACGACGCGTCTCGGTCAAATCGGGTGTCGTTTTCGCACCACTTTTACTTCCGAAATGAAACACTCCGAAACAACCAAAACATGTTTGTTTGGCCCAAAGGAGTGTATTGGACGCGTTTGTTTGTGTTCTTCTGGGGAATGCCTCCGATGTGTGCGACGGCGCGTCTCGGTCAAATCGTACGTCGTTTTCGCACCGTGTTTACTTCCGTAATGAAACTCCCCAAAACAACCAAAACATGTTTGTTTGGCCCAAAGGAATGTATTGGACGCGTTTGTTTGTGTTCTTCATGGGAATGCCTCCGATGTGTGCGACGGCACGTCTCGATCAAATCGGGCGTCTTTTTCGCACCACTTTTACTTCCGAAATGAAACTCTCCGAAACAACCAAAACATGTTTGTTTGGCCCAAAGGAGTGTATTCGATGGGTTTCTTAGTGTGGTTCAACGGAATGCTTCCGATGTGCGCGATGGCACGTTTCGATCAAATCGGCGTCGTTTTCGCACCACATTTACTTCCGTAATGAAACTCTCCGAAACAACCAAAACATGTTTGTTTGGCCGAACGGAATGTATTGGACGCGTTTGTTTGTGTTCTCCGAGGGAATGCCTTCGATGTGTGCGACGGCACGTCTCGATCAAATCGGGTGTCGTTTTCGCACCAATTTCACTTCCGAAATGAAACTCTCCGAAACAACCAAAACATGTTTGGTTTGCCCAAAGGAATGTATTGGACGCGTTTGTTTGTGTTCTTCGAGGGAATGCCTCCGATGTGTGCGACGGCGCGTCTCGGTCAAATCGGGCGTCGTTTTCGCACCACTTTAACTTCCGTAACGAAACTCTCCGAAACAACGAAAACATGTTTGTTTGGCCCAAAGGAGTGTATTGGACGCGTTTGTTTGTGTTCTTCGGGGGAATGCCTCCGATGTGTGCGACGGCACGTCTCGGTCAAATCGGGCGTCGTTTTCGCACCACTTTGACTTCCGTAATGAAACTCCCCGAAAGAACCAAAACATGTTTGTTTGGCCCAAAGGAATGTATTGGACGTGTTTGTTTGTGTGCTTCATGGGAATGCCTCCGATGTGTGCGACGGCACGTCTCGATCAAATCGGGCGTCGTTTTCGCACCACTTTTACTTCCGAAATGAAACTCTTCGAAACATCCAATACTGTTTGTTTGACCCAAAGAAATGTATTGGCCGGGTTTTTTAGTGTGGTTCAACGGAATGCTTCCGATGTGCGCGATGGCGCGTTTCGGTCAAATCGGGCGTTGTTTTCGCACCACTTTTACTTCCGTAATGAAACTCTCCGAAACAACCAAAACATGTTTGTTTGGCCGAACGAAATGTACTGGATGCGTTTTTTTTTGGTCTTCGTGGGAATGCCTCCGATGTGTGCAACGGCGCATCTCGATCAATCGGGCGTCGTTTTCGCACCACATTTACATCCGAAATGAAACTCTCTGAAACAACCAAAACATGTTTGTTTGGCCCAAAGGAGTGTATTGGATGGGTTTCTTGGTGTGGTTCAACGGAATGCTTCCGATGTGCGCGATGGCACGTTTCGATCAAATAGGGCGTCGTTTTCGCATGACTTTTACTTCTGAAATGAAACTCTCCGAAACAACCAAAACATGTTTGTTTGGCCCAAAGGAGTGTATTGGACGCGTTTGTTTGTGTTCTTCTGGGGAATGCCTCCGATGTGCGCGACGACGCGTCTCGGTCAAATCGGGCGTCGTTTTCGCACCACTTTTGCTTCCGAAATGAAACACTCCGAAACAACCAAAACATGTTTGTTTGGCCCAAAGGAGTGTATTGGACGCGTTTGTTTGTGTTCTTCTGGGGAATGCCTCCGATGTGTGCGACGGCGCGTCTCGGTCAAATCGGACGTCGTTTTCGCGCCGCTTTTACTTCCGTAATGAAACTCCCCGAAACAACCAAAACATGTTTGTTTGGCCCAAAGGTATGTATTGGACGCGTTTGTTTGTGTTCTTCATGGGAATGCCTCCGATGTGTGCGACGGCACGTCTCGATCAAATCGGGCGTCTTTTTCGCACCACTTTTACTTCCGAAATGAAACTCTCCGAAACAACCAAAACATGTTTGTTTGGCCCAAAGGAGTGTATTGGATGGGTTTCTTGGTGTGGTTCAATGGAATGCTTCCGATGTGCGCGATGGCACGTTTCGATCAAATCGGGCGTCGTTTTCGCAGCACATTTACTTCCGTAATGAAACTCTCCGAAACAACCAAAACATGTTTGTTTGGCCGAACGGAATGTATTGGACGCGTTTGTTTGTGTTCTCCGAGGGAATGCCTTCGATGTGTGCGACGGCACGTCTCGATCAAATCGGGTGTCGTTTTCGCACCAATTTTACTTCCGAAATGAAACTCTCCGAAACAACCAAAACATGTTTGTTTGGCCCAAAGGAATGTATTGGACGCGTTTGTTTGTGTTCTTCGAGGGAATGCCTCCGATGTGTGCGACGGCGCGTCTCGGTCAATTCGGGCGTCGTTTTCGCACCACTTTATCTTCCGTAACGAAACTCTCCGAAACAACCAAAACATGTTTGTTTGGCCCAAAGGAGTGTATTGGACGCGTTTGTTTGTGTTCTTCTGGGGAATGCCTCCGATGTGTGCGACGGCGCGTCTCGGTCAAATTGGGCGTCGTTTTCGCACCACTTTGACTTCCGTAATGAAACTCCCCGAAAGAACCAAAAAATGTTTGTTTGGCCCAAAGGAATGTATTGGACGTGTTTGTTTGTATTCTTCATGGGAATGCCTCCGATGTGTGCGACGGCACGGCTCGATCAAATCGGGCGTCGTTTTCGCACCACTTTTACTTCCGAAATGAAACTCTTCGAAACATCTAATACTGTTTGTTTGACCCAAAGAAATGTATTGGCCGGGTTTTTTTGGTGTGGTTCAACGGAATGCTTCCGATGTGCGCGATGGCGCGTTTCGGTCAAATCGGGCATCGTTTTCGCACCACTTTTACTTCCGAAATGAAACTCTCCGAACGAACCAAAACATGTTTGTTTGGCCGAACGGAATGTATTGGACATGTTGTTTGCGTTTTTCAAAGGAATGACTCCGATGTGTGCGACGGCGCGTCTCGGTCAAATCGGGCGTCGTTTTCGCACCACTTTTACTTCAGTAATGAAACTCTCCTAAACAACCAAAACATGTTTGTTTGGCCGAATGGAATGTATTGGACGCATTTGTTTGTGTTCTTCGTGGGAATGCCTCCGATGTGTGTGACGGCGCGTCTCGGTCAAATCAGGCGTCGTTTTCGCACCACTTTTACTTCCGTAACGAAACTCTCCGAAACAACCAAAACGTGTTTGTTTGGCCGAACGGAATGTATTGGACGCGTTTGTTGGTGTTCTTCGTGGGAATGCCTCCTATGTGTGCAACGGCACGTTTCGATCAATCGGGCGTCGTTTTCGCACCACTTTTACTTTCGAAATGAAACTCTCCGAAACATCCAATGCTGTTTGTTTGACCCAAAGGAGTGTATTGGTCGGGTTTTTTGGTGTGGTTCAACGGAATGCTTCCGATGTGCGCGATGGCGCGTTTCGATCAAATCGGGCATCGTTTTCATACCACTTTTACTTCCGTAATGAAACTCTCCGAAACAACCAAAACATGTTTATTTGGTCAAACGGAATGAATGGGACGCGTTGTGACACCCCAGGTGTCACCAGGGCCTAAATCGACAACTTAAAACCCTAATCGACAAAATTTCACACTTAAGAGCAGAATCGACACTGGTGGTAAAAAGAAATGTTGTTGAAAATACTCCAAAGGAACACTACGCCAATGGTGACAAACAACAGAACTCGACTAGTAGGTTCAGAAAGTTTCAACCCACAGTGTCGAAAACCTTCTTCTTTAGGAAGAAATTAAACCCTAATGAGTGACCTATCAAATTTCCACAACACCCTAGCTATACTTTTGCATAACAATCAAGTACACTTCAAAATAGAATTCTGGGAATTTATTCAAAATTTTTGGATAATATCTAAACCTCTTTAAAATTCACACAAATTAGAATGAACACAAAAATTCAAGAAATTTAGGAGCCAATTCAGAACTCGAACCTTAAATATAAAGTGTTCCAAATAAATCCTTGAGCATACACAAAAAGTTTCAAAAATTTCTCAGCTGGGGAGGTAGGGTTTTCAGTCCGTCCGGTACCTGGCACACCTTGCTTCACCTGCGGGCTACCCGGACACTTCGCCCGCGAGTGCCCCTCCAACTAGCAGGCCAGGGGTAACCAGCAGGCAAGCCTGGGGCAGGGTCAGCAAAGAGGACCAAGGAACACCAGAACCGGTCGGGTGAACCACACCACGGCCGAAGAAATTGCTGAAGGGAAGCAAGTACTTGCGGTACGTTCTCGCTCTATAACCATTCAGCCTTCGTTCTATTTGATTCCGGTGCCACCCACAATTTTATCAGTAAAAATTTTGTCAAGGGTAAAAGCCTAGTCACAGTTCCCCTAGAGCCACCATTCATCATACAATCGCCTGGGGGCAGTATATTATCAAACTATGGCTTAAGTGAGACACCCCTAAATTTAAGAGGCCACATCTATCCTACCTCCTTCATAATCCTAGATGGGCAGGGTATCGATATTATCATCGGCATGAAATGGATGAAGCACCATAATGCCATCCTTGATATTGCTAACCGTGTAGTCCACTTAACCTCTCCACTTCACGGTTCCATATCTATAAACCTAGATCACCCTAGATGCCCTCGAACAAGTCTGCCATGTTGTCGGGAAATGCTTGGACAAGATACCAGTAGTTAAGGAATTTCCCGACGTGTTCCCAGAAGATTTACCTGGCTTACCACCGGACAGAGATGTGGAATTCCAAATTGAGCTACAGCCAGGCACAGCTCCGATCTCCCGCAAACCGTACAAGATGGCACCCAAAGAGCTGGCCGAGCTGAAGACACAGTTGAAGGAGTTGCTGGACAAGGGCTTCATACGGCCCAGTTCCTCGCCTTGGGGATGTCCGGCACTGTTTGTAAAGAAGAAGGACCAATCCTTAAGACTATGCGTGGATTACCGGCCTTTGAACGCGGTCACTATCAAAAACAAATATCCATTGCCACGCATAGATACTCTGTTTGATCAGCTGGCTGGAGCAAGGGTCTTCTCTAAAGTCGATCTTTGGTCTGGTTACCATCATATCAAGATACGTCCCGTGGACATTCCGAAAACGGCTTTCTCCACCAGATATGGGCTGTATGAGTACTTGGTGATGTCGTTTGGACTCACTAACGCCCCAGCGTACTTCATGTACCTGATGAACTCAGTGTTCATGCCAGAGCTGGATAAGTTTGTAGTGGTGTTCATTGATGACATCCTAGTGTACTCTAAGACAGCCGATGAACATGCTCAGCACCTTCGCATAGTTCTACAAAGACTCAGAGATCATCAGCTCTACGCCAAATTCAGCAAGTGCGAATTCTGGAATGAGCGTGTTCAGTTTCTGGGTCATGTAGTGTCCGCAGAAGGTATTTCTGTAGATCCAGGAAAGGTGCAAGATGTTGTTGAATGGAAAGCACCCACAACAGTCCACAAGGTGCGAAGTTTCTTGGGGTTAGCGGGATATTATCGCCGCTTCATCCCCAGCTTTTCCAAAATTGCCAAGCCTATCACAGAGCTGCTCAAGAAGGATCAGAAGTTCAAGTGGACAGAAAAGTGCGAAGAAGCCTTTCAGACTTTGAAGAAGCACTTGACCACCGCACCGGTACTCTCCCAACCGGATTTGAACAAGCCCTTTGACGTGTACTATGATGCGTCGGGCATTGGACTTGGTTGTGTGTTGATGCAAGAAGGCCGAGTAATTGCTTATGCCTCAAGGCAACTCCGTAAGCACGAGCTAAATTACCCCACACACGACTTGAAGTTGGCAGCCGTGGTATTGGCTCTGAAGGTGTGGAGACATTACTTATTGGGGAACCTAGTACACCTCTACACCGACCACAAAAGTCTCAAGTACATCTTCACACAGAATGAGCTGAACATGAGGCAACGGCGATGGCTAGAGTTAATCAAGGACTATGAAATAGAGATCCACTATCATCCGGGTAAGGCTAACGTGGTTGCGGATGCACTGAGCCGAAACGCCCATTGCCACTACTTAGATCAAGGAGTTGCAACCGAAGAACTAGAGCCAACCGTAAGAATTCTACCTCACGGAGCCCTTTACAACTTAGCCTTAGTCCCAACACTTAGAGATGAGATAGCCAAGCCCCAGAAACTTGATAAGGGCATGGAGATGATCAGATTAGGACTGCAAGAAAAGAAGATGCAGTGCTTCCGAGAAGACGAAGACGGAGTTTTGTGGTTCAAGAATCGACTAGTAGTACCAAAGAATCACGAGCTCCGAAGAAAGATCATGGATGAGGCTCACTTATCCAAGTACTCTATTCATCCTAGCAGTAACAAGATGTACCAAGATCTGCGGAAGAAGTTTTGGTGGACTAGGATGAAAAGAGAAATCGCTCGGTACATAGTGGAATGTGACACCTGCCACAGAGTAAAAACCGACCACCTGAAAAGTGCAGGGTTGTCACAACCTTTGAGCGTTTCCGTCATGGAAATGGGAAGACATAAGCATGGATTTCATTGTTGGACTACCCTTGACAGCTCGGCAGTTGGATTCAATTTGGGTCATAATAGACCGTTTGACAAAGACGGCCTACTTCATTCCGGTATCGACCAGATACACCATGAAGAAGTATGCACAGTTATATATTGATCGGATAGTCTGTCTGCATGGAGTGCCCAAAACAATCATCTCCGACCGAGGTACCCAGTTTATCGGTCGATTTTGGAAGCAACTCCATGAGTCACTAGGAACCAAGCTAATTCATAGCTCAGCCTACCACCCCCAGACAGATGGCCAGACTGAAAGAGTAAACCAAATACTAGAAGACATGCTCCGAGCTTGCGTCTTGGAGCATGGAAAAGGATGGGACACTTATCTGTCCTTGGCGGAGTTCTCGTACAACAATAGCTACCAGGCCAACATCAGGATGTCATCTTTTGAAGCACTTTATGGCCGTAGTTGCAGGACGCCGCTCAACTGGTCAGAAGCAGGTGAAAGAATTATATTGGGACCAGATCTAGTGCAGCAGGCCGAAGAGAAAGTACGAGTCATTCAAGCAATCTGAAGGCCGCCAAGTCAAGACAAAAGAGCTATGCAGATCGAAGGCGCAGACCACTAAGTTTCGAGGTAGGAGACTACGTCTACCTACGAGTCTCGCCAATGAAGGGAGTTCAACGGTTCGGGGTCAGAGGCAAGTTAGCAGCCCGGTACATAGGTCCATATCCTATCACGGCCGAGTGTGGACCAGTGGCATATCAAGTGGAGCTGCCAAAAGAATTATCGGGGGTACACAACGTCTTCCATGTCTCCCAATTAAAGAAGTGTCTGAAGGCACCCGTGGACCAAGTGATTCCGGAAGCGCAAGAGTTGCAACCAGACTTAACCTACCTAGAACGTCCAATTCGGATACTGGATGAAAGAGAACGAGTTACTAGAAGGCAGACACTCAAATTTTACAAGGTTCTGTGGAGCAACCACACGGAAGACGAGGCCACATGGGAGTCTGCAGAGTTTCTTCGATCCCACTACCCCGAACTACTTCCAGCCCCATAGGTACCTATGCCTACCCTAACCCTCTGCTTAAATCTCGGGACGCGATTTTTTTTAGGGGGGAGGGTTGTGACACCCCAGGTGTCACCAGGGCCTAAATCGACAACTTAAAACCCTAATCGATAAAATTTCACACTTAAGAGCAGAATCGACAATGGTGGTAAAAAGAAATGTTGTTGAAAATACTCCAAAGGAACACTACGCCAATGGTGACAAACAAAAGAACTCGACTAGTAGGTTCAGAAAGTTTCAACCCACAGTGTCGAAAACCTTTTTCTTTGGGAAGAAATTAAACCCTAATGAGTGACTTATCAAATTTCCACAACACCCTGGCTATATTTTTGCATAACAATCAAGTACACTTCAAAATAGAATTTTGGGAATTTATTCAAAAATTTTGGATAAGATTTAAACCTCTTTAAAATTCACACATATTAGAATGAACACAAAAATTCAAGAAATTTTAGGAGCCAATTCAGAACTTGAACCTTAAATAAAAAGTGTTCCAAATAAATCCCTAAGCATACACAAAAAGTTTCAAAAATTTCTCAGCTGGGGAGGTAGGGTTTTCAGTCGAATCAAGAAGGAGCTTTGTAGTAATTCAAAAATCAAATTGAAAAGCGGCTGACGAGCTACAGTATCGGCCGCCTGCCGCGGCCAATCCACCGAGCGGCAGAGCGCCTCTCCCGCCGGCAGGGGTCGCGTCCCGGCGCCAAGCATTCAAGCCTCCGACAATGATAGAACTGGAGTGCCCGATCTTTCGGTGAGTGAAGATAACTTGATTTGGTGGAAGTAGACCCTCACGATCCGACTACGACGAGCAAGCCCGAGGCGCCAATGCAATCGCTGAACCAACTCCCGATGGTTACCAACCTTGCTGGTGCAAGATCAGCCTGATCACGAAGATCGTTTCCTGCGCGCAATCGAAGAACGAGCAAGAAAGAGATGCAAGCAATCTGATGTATTACTTGAAGGTGGAGTTCTGAATACACGTGGCAGCGCTGTAATGCATGCGACGGCTGTAGCTAAAGCTAACAATTAAACAAAACTCGAGTCTAAACAGCGGCGGCTGTGTGGAATATAAAGTAGGGACGTCCTAGGGTTGAAGGCGGCCAGGGGTTGGACGCCCACAACTTGGGCTTAAGGCCCAACACGTTACATGGCCAAATTGGCCCAAACAGGTGACGCAGCACCTTGCTGTGGTCACACAGAATGATCGACGGACCTTCTGGAGCTGGGACCAGAACCAAAACGATGGCGTCGTCGTCCCCTTTCCAACGAGTCCAAGATCTCCCCGTTTCGACGTCGTATGAGGGAGTTATGATCGAAACATCGACGACGTGTCTGCTGAATCCGAGGACGACGTGGCAGTTGAGTTGGAGATGAGTTGCAACTTGGAGAAGGCCATGGCGTCGGTGTGTTCGTTCCTTAGCAGCATGACGAAGTTCAGCTCTCGTGCACGGGCTCGAGTGATTGGCCCTTGATATGGAGGCGCCACTGGAGTTGCGTCCGACTCGGTCACAGCTTGAGGGAGCGCAGGCGCAGGTGCTGCTGTTTGAGAGTCGATGTCCTCATCAGACAAGATCTTGCAAATGGATCTCCCCTCCTTCCTCCTCCTCTCTCTCTCTCTCTCGTTGCTCCTCCCCGCGCGGCAAAGTCTCGCAGCACGCCATCGCCCTGCCGGCCCAATCCCGCCGTCCCTCTCTGTTCCCCCTCCCTATCTCTCCCCGCAACACCTTAAAGGCGTGCCCGAGCCTCCCTACTCCTTCCCCCACGTCCAATTTCGTTTCCTCGACGCGCAATTGTTTTTCCCCTTTGCTCGGCCACCGCCGCCCGCCATCGCCGTCGAAGGTCGCTCGGTGAGTCCACCCTTCTGGCCATCCTTCGGTCTCCTCACTTTGCCTAACCTATTTTCCTCACTCCGGCGCAGCTCCTGGTCCAGCAAGTCCCCCTCCGGTTGCTCCCTTCGCCCGAACGCCTCGATCATCCTCCCTGGCAAAAGGACGCCGCCCCGACCGACGATCTTCAAATTCCTCCTCACGGTACCACCATTCTGCAATTCCTTCCTCTGACTCCTCCCTCTCGTCCTTGTGATTGGTTTTGATAAGGTTTCGGCCACAGAGGCTCACCGGCGACGACGAATTCCTAGCGCCGCCGTCGGTCCACCTTTTGACGCCGCTCGAGCTCACCGTCGACTTCGATATTCCGGCCACCCCGCGACCCCCAACTCCATCAAAC
This sequence comes from Oropetium thomaeum, assembly GCA_001182835.1. Classification (NCBI taxonomy): domain Eukaryota; kingdom Viridiplantae; phylum Streptophyta; class Magnoliopsida; order Poales; family Poaceae; genus Oropetium; species Oropetium thomaeum. The sequence continues at coordinate 730,463 of LFJQ01000084.1, forward strand.
AGAATCCCCACGCCACGGTGAGCCTTCTAGACCGACTAACCTCCACCCTCTGCCGCTCCTCCGCTGATTTCCTCGTCAGACTTTGGGCGCTGCCGCCGCTCCTCGCCGCCGGCCATGCTCCGGTCGTCCCAGAGAGCAAGCTCGGTGCCGTTGGGTAGAGGGTGATGGGTTAACCAGGAAATTGCTGCCTCCGGGCCGAGCCACCCCGCCGCCGGCTCGTCGGAGACCGCCGGAGGTAGCTCTGCTAGGGCCGCCGTCGCCGTATCGGTTGGGGGCCCCTCGTGGCCATGATCCTCGACGCCGAGCACCACAAGGGCGAGGCAGAGCTCATAGACATCATCTCCTTGACCCTCATCAACTCTGCCATGCTCCCCACCCCGCCGGAGCCCCGCCGGACTTGCCCCGCCGCCTCCCCTGTTTTGCCGCCAGTTTAACCTTTTAAATATTCTTCTCCTGATTAATTGGTCAACTTGCAAAGTGTCTAACAAATCACAGAAACATCAAAAAATTCCAAACTAAAATTTTTTAGGATCCTTGTGAGATGGACTAATTTCCTATAAAAACACTTTTTCAAAAACGACCAGGGATTTTCAGAAATATTTAGAATAATCTTTTCTGTTTTTGAATTGTAATTTAAATTCTAGGGCAGTGCTAGGACTCAAATTTGATCTACAAATACAGCATGACAGTAGGCATTCTCTGGAATTTTACGGGGATTTTAGGACCACAGAGTTGCATGTAACCTTTTTAAAATACTCCAATCTGCCTAGCTAAATTACATTTTTCTAAAATACATTATAAAAGTACTCCAAAAAGTTTAACCCAAAAACAGAACTTTAGTTTTGATGCTCATGAGTGACTACATAAAATTTCATAATTTTATTCTAAGATTTAATAATTATTTCTGATTTTTCAATTTTAAATAACAGAAACTTTGTTGAATTTTGATAAAATCTAGAAAATTCATCTAGACCTCAACCAAATTTCAAAATTCATATTTCAGAGAGCACTATCAACTAAAAATAAAGTTTTAGTACAACTAAAAATTTTCATTTAACCCTAATTTCTAACATCGCCGATTGAAGCCCTAGAATACTCCTTGATAAAAGCCTTATGTTATCATTCCTTTGAACTTCTCATAATCATAATGCATCATGTAGATTCCAAAGCACGCGAGGTAGCTGCAGAGCCTGATTCCTCCATTCCCACAGAAGAAGTCAACCACGAAGCCGGAGAACCAAGCAAGCCCCGGTGCACAACCGTTATTTAAGTTTTTCCTTTTATAACTCAGTGTATCTTATTTGTGCATTAAGTTGTTAGGAGTTGATTGAAAACCTTAGTTGCATTTGTTTCCCATAGGAAACCCTATCGGTAGCTGGTATAGATACTCCTTAGTATGCTATGCAGGTATTACCGGTAGAAGTCGAGCAGAGTGGACGCTGCTCGCGAAAGGTAGGATGTTGGATGAAACTACCACTTGATACATTATGACACCTGATGATGAGTTAATTAAAAAAAGATAAAAGTTTGAGGGTCAGACAGGATACCAATTAGGTCGGCGACTGACCGGGTCCAGGGTGACCGTAGACTTGTCTGATCCGTATGGTCCGAGACTGATCGAGTGTTGAATGTACTGGTCGTATGCTGGGAGTTATGGGTCCCAGTAAACCTATGTAGCCTAGTGATTGCAACGTCGAACCTGCCCTACGGTGTCTGACTAGGAGGAGATCTGGGGTGGGCAGCGTGGGAACTCTACAGAAACCGTCTGGGACGTGTTGTCTGGTGGGATGCGGCACTGGTAAGGCAGACATAGGAGGGAATTGACGTTGCAGGAGCTGGTGTGAACGGTTGCCACGTGCGAGTCTGGGACACGCACGTGTCGTACGATTAGGTTTCCCCCTGCAAGGTACAAAAATCGTTTCGAACCGCTGTCGCTCCGAGTTGGTGAGCATGCTTTGAAACGCACCACATTTTTGTAGATAAGTTGAGATCCAATGAGGATGATACTATGACTTCGTCACTTCTATTATGCTTGATTAGTTCAGTGCTAATTAAAGTTACATTTTAATTACTTAACCTGTGCTAAAATTTGACCAAGAGTAGCACAGGCTTGCGAGTCCGTTTTTGCAAGTAAACCCACCCTAGTCAGCCTTCATGTTTAGGAGTCGGCTGTAGTCAGCCATTTTGACGTGTCAGCCTTGTTGAGCTTCTTAGAAGCTCACGCGTTAGCGATATGTGGTTTTCAGGCGCCGACATGCAGAACCACGACGATAGCAGCCACTGGGAGGAGTCTCACTCCGAGGTCGGAAACCTCCAGTGGGAACTGTGCGAGTCGCCGCAGTAACTTTGAAGTGGCCAGTAGCATGACGTCCCTGGGCATGGTGCATGCTTTTGCTTAATGTATGAGTGTCGGAGTCTGTAACGATCGAGTCTTCCGCTGCTACGTTTTCAAAACTTTATTTGCGCACTCTGAACCTGTTGTAAGACTTAAGTTTCAATCTATGGATTAATGTTGTATTAATTTCTCTCCTTGTAAATTATTGCTGTTTATCCCTGCCTGTGTTGTATCGTGTGTACGCTCGTTTCGCTGAGCGTTGCCCAACAGGATCTTGGCTCAACGACAGACCGGATCCGTCCCGAAAGGAGGTTTTCTGGGCGGGTCCGTGTCACGCATTTGTTTGTGTTCTTTGAGGGAATGCCTCCGATTTGTGCAACGGTGCGTATCGATCAAATCGGGCGTCGTTTTCGCACCACTTTTACTTCCAAAATGAAACTCTCCGAAACATCCAATGCTGTTTGTTTGACCCAAAGGAGTGTATTGGCCGGGTTTTTTCGTGTGGTTCAACGGAACGCTTCCTATGTGCGCGATGGCGCGTTTCGGTCAAATCGGGCGTCGTTTTCGCACCACTTTTACTTCCTTAATGAAACTCTCCAAAACAACCAAAACATGATTATTTGATCGAACGGAATGCATGGGACGCGTTTGTTTGTGTTCTTTGAGGGAATGCCTCCAATGTGTGCAACGGCGTGTCTCGATCAAATCGGCCATCGTTTTCGCACCACTTTTACTTCCGAAATGAAACTCTCCGAAACAACCAAAACATGATTGTTTGGCCGAACGGAATGTATTCGACGCGTTTGTTTGTGTTCTTCGAGGGAATGCCTCCGATGTCGCGTCTTAATCAAATCGGGCGTCATTTTCGCACCACTTTTACTTCCGTAATGGAACTCTCTGAAACAACCAAACTATGTTTATCTAGCCGAACGGAATTTATTGGACGTGTTTGTTTGCGTTTTTCGAAGTAATGACTCCGATGTGTGCGACGGCGCGTCTCGATCAAATCGGGCGTCGTTCTCGCACCACTTTTACTTCCGAAATGAAACTCTCCGAAACAACCAAAACATGTTTGTTTGGCCCAAAGGAGTGTATTGGACACGTTTTTTGGTGTGGTTCAACGGAATGCTTCCGATATGCGCGATGGCGCGTTTCAATCAAATCGGGTATCATTTTCACACCACTTTTACTTCCGTAGTGAAACTCTCCGAAACAACAAAAACATGTTTGTTTGGCCGAACAGAATGTATTGGACGCGTTTGTTTGTGTTGTTCGAGGGAATGCCTCCGATGTGTTCGACGGCGCGTCTCGATCAAATCGGGCGTCGCTTTCGAAATGAAACTCTCCGAAACAACCTAAGCATGTTTGTTTGGCCCAAAGGAGTGTATTGGACGCGTTTGTTGGTGTGGTTCAACAGAATGCTTCCGATGTGTGCGACGGCGCGTTTCGATCAAATCGGGCGCTGTTTCGCACCGCTTTTACTTCCCTAATGGAACTCTCCGAAACAACCAAAACATGTTTGTTTATGTATTGGACGCGTTTTTTGGTGTGGTTGAACGGAATGCTTCCGATGTGCGCGATGGCGCGTTTCGATCAAATCGGGCGTCGTTTTCGCACCACTTTTACTTCCGTAATGATACTCTCCGATACAACCAAAACATGTTTGTTTGGCCGAACGGAATGTATTGGACGCGTTTGTTTGTGTTCTTCGAGGGAATGCCTCCGATGTGTGCGACGGCGCGTCTCAGTCAATCGGGCGTCGTTTTCGCACCACTTTTACTTCCGAAATGAAACTCTCTGAAACAACCAAAACTTGTTTGTTTGGCCCAAAGGAGTGTATTGGACGGGTTTGTTTGTGTTCGTCGTGGGAATGCCTCCGATGTGTGCGACGGCGCGTCTCGGTCAAATCGGGCGTCGTTTTCGCACCACTTTTACTTCCGTAATGAAACTCCGAAACAACCAAAACATGTTTGTTTGGCCGAACGGAATGCATTGGACGCGTTTGTTTGTGTTCTTCGTGGGAATGCCTCCGATGTGTGCGACAGCACGTCTCGATCAATCGGGCGTCGTTTTCGCACCACTTTTACTTCCGAAATAAAACTCTCCGAAACAACCAAAACTTGTTTGTTTCGGCCAAAGGAGTGTATTGGATGGGTTTCTTGGTGTGGTTCAACGGAATGCTTCTGATGTGCGCGATGGCGCGTTTCGATCAAATCGGTCGTCGTTTTCGCACCACTTTTACTTCCGTAAGAAACTCTTCGAAACAACCAACACATGTTTGTTTGGCCGAACGGAATGTATTGGACGCGTTTGTTTCTGTTCTTCGAGGGAATGCCTCCGACGTGTGCGACGGCGCGGCTCGGTCAAATTGGGCGTCGTTCTCGCACCAGTTTTACTTCCGTAATGAAACTCTCCGAAAGAACCAAAACATGTTTGTTTGGCCGAACGGAATGTATTGGACGCGTTTGTTTGTGTTCTTCGTGGGAATGCCTCCGATGTGTGCGATGGCGCGACTCGATCAAATTGGGTGTCGTTTTCGCACCCACCTTTACTTCCGAAATGAAACTCTCCGTGGAACCAAAACATGTTTGTTTGGCCCAAAGGAGTGTATTGGACGCGTTCGTTGGTGTGGCTCAACGGAATGCTTCCGATGTGCGCGATGGCGCGTTTCGATCGAATCAGGCGTCGTTTTCGCACCACTTTTACTTACGTAAAGAAACTCTCTGAAACAACCAAAACATGTTTGTTTGGCCCAAAGGAATGTATTGGACGCATTGGTTTGTATTCTTCGAGGGAATGCCTCCGTGTGTACGACGGCGCGTCTCGATCAAATCGACGTCGTTTTCGCACCACTTTTACTTCCGAAATGAAACTCTCCGAAACAACCAAAACATGTTTGTTTGGCCCAAAAGAGTATATTGGACACGTTTTTTTGGTGTGGTTCAACGGAATGCTTCCGATGTGCGCGATGGCGCGTTTCAATCAAATCGTTTATCGTTTTCACACCACTTTTACTTCCGTAGTGATACTCACCGAAACAACAAAAACATGTTTGTTTGGCCGAACAGAATGTATTGGACACGTTTGTTTGTGTTCTTCGAGGGAATGCCTCCGATGTGTTCGACGGCGCGTCTCGATGAAATCGGGCGTCGTTTGCGCACCACCTTTACTTCCGAACTGAAACTCTCTGAAACAACCAAAGCATGTTTGTTTGGCCCAAAGGAGTGTATTGGACGCGTTTGTTGGTGTGGTTCAACGGAACGCTTCCGATGTGCGCGATGGCGCGATTCGATCAAATCGGGCGTCGTTTTCGCACCACTTTTACTTCTGAAATGAAACTCTCCAAAAGAACCAAAACATGTTTGTTTGGCCCAAAGGAGTGTATTGGACGTGTTTTTTTGCTGTGGTTCAACCGAATGCTTCTGATGTGCGCGAGGGCGCATTTCGCTCAAATCGGGCGTCGTTCGCCGCACCACTTTTATTTCCGAATGAAACTCTCTGAAACAACCAAAACATGTTTGTTTGGCTGAACGGAATGTATTGGACGCATTTTTTGGTGTGGTTCAACGGAACGCATCCGACGTGCGCGATGGCGCGATTCGATCAAATCGGGCATAGTTTGCGCACCACTTTTACTTGCGAAATGAAACTCTCCGAAACAACCAAAACATGTTTGTTTGGCCTTACGGAATGTATTGTACATGTTTGTTTGTGTTCTTCGAGGGAATGCCTCCGATGTGCGCGATGGCGCGTTTCGATCAAATCGGGCGCCGTTTTCGCACCACTTTTACTTCCGTAATGAAACTCTTCGAAACAACCAAAACATGTTTGTTTAACCCAAAGGAGTGTATTGGACGCGTTTTTTGGTGTGGTTCAACGGAACGCTTCCGATGTGCGCGATGGCGCGATTCGATCAAATCGGGCGTCGTTTTCGCACCACTTTTATTTCCGTAATGAAACCCTCCGAACAACCAAAACTTGTTTGTTTGGCCGAACGGAATGTATTGGACGCGTTTGTTTGTGTTCTTCGAAGGAATGCCTCCGATGGGTGCGACGGCGCGTCTCGATCAAATCGGGCGTCGTTTTCGCACCACTTTTACTTCCGTAATGAAACTCTCCGAAACAACCAAAACATGTTTCTTTAGCCGAACGGAACGTATTGGATGCGTTTGTTTGTGCTCTTCGAGGGAATGCCTCCGATGTGCGCGATGGCGCGTTTCAATCAATTCGGCTGTCGTTTTCGCACCACTTTTAATTCCGAAATGAAACTCTCCGAAACAACCTAAACATGTTTGTTTGGCCGAACGGAACATATTGGACGCGTTTTTTGGTGTGGTTCAACAGAACGCTTCCGATGTGCCCGATGGCGCGATTCGGTCCAATCGGGCATCCTTTTCGCACCACTTTTACTTCCGTAATGAAACTCTCCGAAACAACCAAAACATGTTTGTTTGGCCGAACGGAATGTATTGGACGCGTTTGTTTGTGTTCTTCAAGGGAATGCCTCCGATGTGCCCGATAGCGCGTTACGATCAAATCAGGCGTCGTTTTCGCACCACTTTTACTTCCGAAATAAACTTCCGAAACAACCAAAACATGTTTGTTTGGCAGAAAGGAATGTATTGGACGTGTTTATTTGTGTTCATCGAGGGAATGCCTCCGATGTGCGCGATGGCGCGTTTCAATCAAATCGGGCGTTGTTTTCGCACCACTTTAACTTCCGTAATGAAACTCTCCGAAACAACCAATACATGTTTGTTTGGCCCCCAGGAGTGTATTGGACGCGTTTTTTTGCTGTGGTTCAACGGAACGCTTCCGATGTGCGCGATGGCGCATTTCGGTCAAATGGGGCGTCGTTTTCGCACCACTTTTACTTCGGTAATGAAACTCTCCGAAACAACCAAAACATGTTTGTTTGGCCGAACGGAATGTATTGGACGCGTTTGTTTGTGTTCTTCGAGGGAATGCCTCCGATGTGCGCGATGGCGCGTTTCGATCAAATCGGGCGTTGTTTTCGCACGACTTTTGCTTCCGTAATGAAACTCTCCGAATAACCAAAACAGGTTTGTTTTGCCGAACGAAACGTATTGGATGCGTTTGTTTGTGCTCTTCGAGGGAATGCCTCCGTTGCGCGCGATGGCGCGTTTCAATCAAATCGGGCGTCGTTTTCGCACCACTTTTAATTCCGAAATGAAACTCTCCGAAACAACCAAAACATGTTTGTTTGGCCCAAAGGAGTGTATTGGACGCGTTTTTTTGGTGTGGTTCAACGGAACGCTTCCGATGTGCGCGATGGCGCGTTTCGATCAAATCGGGCGTCGTTTTCGCACCACTTTTGCTTCCGTAATGAAACTCTCCGAAACAACCAAAACATGTTTCTTTAGCCGCACGGAACGTATTGGATGCGTTTGTTTGTGCTCTTCGAGGCAATGCCTCCGATGTGCGCATGGCGCGTTTCAATCAATTCGGGTGTCGTTTTCGCACCACTTTTAATTCCGAAATAAAACTCTCCGAAACAACCAAAACATGTTTTTTTGGCGCAAAGGAGTGTATTGGACGTGTTTTTTGGTGTGGTTCAACCGAATGCTTTCGATGTGCGCGATGGCGCGTTTCGATCAAATCGGGCGTCGTTTTTGCACCACTTTTAGTTCTGAAATGAAACTCTCCGAAACAACCAAAACATCTTCGTTGGGCCAAACCGAATGTATTGGACGTGTTTGTTTGTGTTCTTCGAGGGAATGCATCTGATGTGCGCGATGGCACGTTTCGATCAAATCGGGCATCGTTTTCGCACCACTTTTGCTTCCGTAATGAAACACTCCGAAACAACCAGAACATGTTTGTTTAGTCGAACGGAACGTATTGGATGCGTTTGTTTGTGCTCTTCGAGGGAATGCCTCCGTTGTGCGCGATGGCGCGTTTCAATCAAAGCGGGCGTCGTTTTCGCACCACTTTACTTCTGAAATGAAACTCTCCGAAACAACCAAAACATATTTGTTGGGCCGAACGGAATGTATTGGACGTGTTTGTTTGTGTTCTTCGAGGGAATGCATCCGATGTGCGCGATGGCGTGTTTCGATCAAATCGCGCGTTGTTTTCGCACCACTTTTGCTTCCGTAATGAAACTCTCCGAATAACCAAAACAGGTTTGTTTTGCCGAACGAAACGTATTGGATGCGTTTGTTTGTGCTCTTCGAGGGAATGCCTCCGTTGCGCGCGATGGCGCGTTTCAATCAAATCGAGCGTCGTTTTCGCACCACTTTTAATTCCGAAACGAAACTCTCCGAAACAACCAAAACATGTTTGTTTGGCCCAAAGGAGTGTATTGGACGCGTTTTTTTGGTGTGGTTCAACGGAACGCTTCCGATGTGCGCGATGGCGCGTTTCGATCAAATCGGGCGTCGTTTTCGCACCACTTTTGCTTCCGTAATGAAACTCTCCGAAACAACCAAAACATGTTTCTTTAGCCGCACGGAACGTATTGGATGCGTTTGTTTGTGCTCTTCGAGGGAATGCCTCCGATGTGCGCATGGCGCGTTTCAATCAATTCGGGCGTCGTTTTCGCACCACTTTTAATTCCGAAATGAAACTCTCCGAAACAACCAAAACATGTTTTTTGGCCCAAAGGAGTGTATTGGACGAGTTTTTTGGTGTGGTTCAACCGAATGCTTCCGATGTGCGCGATGGCGCGTTTCGATCAAATCGGGCGTCGTTTTTGCACCACTTTTACTTCTGAAATGAAACTCTCCGAAACAACCAAAACATATTTGTTGGGCCGAACGGAATGTATTGGACGCGTTTGTTTGTGTTCTTCGAGGGAATGCATCTGATGTGCGCGATGGCGCGTTTCGATCAAATCGGGCGTTGTTTTCGCACCACTTTTGCTTCCGTAATGAAACTCTCCGAATAACCAAAACAGGTTTGTTTTGCCGAACGAAACGTATTGGATGCGTTTGTTTGTGCTCTTCGAGGGAATGCCTCCGTTGCGCGCGATGGCGCGTTTCAATCAAATCGGGCGTCGTTTTCGCACCACTTTTAATTCCGAAATGAAACTCTCCGAAACAACCAAAACATGTTTTTTAGGCCCAAAGGAGCGTATTGCACGCGTTTTTTGGTGTGGTTCAACGGAACGCTTCTGATGTGCGCGATGGCGCGATTTGGTCAAATCGGGCGTCGTTTTCGCACCACTTTTACTTCCGTAATAAAACTCTCCGAAACAACCAAAACATGTTTGTTTGGCCCAAAGGAGTGTATTGGACCCGTTTTTTTGGTGTGGTTCAACGGACCACTTCCGATGTGCGCGATGGCGCGATTCGGTCAATTCGGGCGTCGTTTTCACACCACTTTTAATTCCGAAATGAAACTCTCCGAAACAACCAAAACATGTTTTTTTGGCCCAAAGGAGTGTATTGGACGCGTTTTTTGGTGTGGTTCAACGGAACGCTTCCGATGTGCGCGATGGCGCGTTTCGATCAAATCGGACGTCGTTTTCGCACCACTTTTTCTTGCGTAATGAAACTCTCCGAAACAAGCAGAACATGTTTGTTTAGCCGAACGGAATGCATTGGATGCGTTTGTTTGTGCTCTTCGACGGAATGCCTCCGTTGTGCGCGATGGCGCGTTTCAATCAAATCGGGCGTCGTTTGGCCCAAAGGAGTGTATTACACGCGTTTGTTGGTGTGGTTCAACGGAACGCTTCCGATGTGCGCGATGACGCGATTCGGTCAAATCGGGCGTCGTTTTCGCACCACTTTTACTTCCGTAATGAAACTCTCCGAAACAACCAAAACATGTTTGCTTGGCCCAAAGGAGTGTATTGGACGTGTTTTTTTGGTGTGGTTCAACGGAGGCTTCCGATGTGCGCGATGGCGCGTTTCGATCAAATCGGACGTCGTTTTCGCACCACTTTTACTTCTGTTATGAAACTCTCCGAAACAACAACAACATGTTTCTTTAGCCGAACAGAATGCATTGGATGCGTTTGTTTGTGCTCTTCGAGGGAATGCCTCCGTTGTGCGCGATGGCGCGTTTCAATCAAATCGGGCGTCGTTTTCGCACCACTTTTAATTCCGAAATGAAACTGTCCGAAACAACCAAAACATGTTTGTTGGGCCAAACCGAATGTATTGGACGTGTTTGTTTGTGTTCTTCGAGGGAATGCATCTGATGTGCGCGATGGCACGTTTCAATCAAATCGGGCATCGTTTTCGCACCACTTTTGCTTCCGTAATGAAACACTCCGAAGCAACCAGAACATGTTTGTTTAGTCGAACGGAACGTATTGGATGCGTTTGTTTGTGCTCTTCGAGGGAATGCCTCCGTTGTGCGCGATGGCGCGTTTCAATCAAATCGGGCGTCGTTTTCGCACCACTTTTACTTCCGTAATAAAACTCTCCGAAACAACCAAAACATGTTTGTTTGGCCCAAAGCAGTGTATTGGATCCCTTTTTTTGGTGTGGTTCAACGGACCGCTTCCGATGTGCGCGATGGCGCGATTCGGTCAATTCGGGCGTCGTTTTCACACCACTTTTAATTCCGAAATGAAACTCTCCGAAACAACCAAAACATGTTTTTTTGGCCCAAAGGAGTGTATTACACGCGTTTTTTGGTGTCGTTCAACGGAACGCTTCCGATGTGCGCGATGATGCGATTCGGTCAAATCGGGCGTCGTTTTCGCACCACTTTTACTTCCGTAATGAAACTCTCCGAAACAACCAAAACATGTTTGCTTGGCCCAAAGGAGTGTATTGGACGTGTTTTTTTTGGGTGTGGTTCAACGGCTTCCGATGTGCGCGATGGCGCGTTTCGATCAAATCGGACGTCGTTTTCGCACCACTTTTACTTCTGTAATGAAACTCTCCGAAACAACAAAAACATGTTTCTTTAGCCGAACAGAATGCATTGGATGCGTTTGTTTGTGCTCTTCGAGGGAATGCCTCCGTTGTGCGCGATGGCGCGTTTCAATCAAATCGGGCGTCGTTTTCGCACCACTTTTAATTCCGAAATGAAACTCTCCGAAACAACCAAAACATGTTTGTTGGGCCAAACCGAATGTATTGGACGTGTTTGTTTGTGTTCTTCGAGGGAATGATATCTGATGTGCGCGATGGCACGTTTCGATCAAATCGGGCATCGTTTTCGCACCACTTTTGCTTCCGTAATGAAACACTCCGAAACAACCAGAACATGTTTGTTTAGTCGAACGGAACGTATTGGATGCGTTTGTTTGTGCTCTTCGAGGGAATGCCTCCGTTGTGCGCGATGGCGCGTTTCAATCAAATCGGGCGTCGTTTTCGCACCACTTTTACTTCCGTAATAAAACTCTCCGAAACAACCAAAACATGTTTGTTTGGCCCAAAGGAGTGTATTGGACCCCTTTTTTTGGTGTGGTTCAACCGAATGCTTCCGATGTGCGCGATGGCGCGTTTCGATCAAATCGGGCGTCGTTTTCGCACCACTTTTACTTCTGAAATGAAACTCTCCGAAACAACCAAAACATATTTGTTGGGCCGAACGGAATGTATTGGACGTGTTTGTTTGTGTTCTTCGAGGGAATGCATCCGATGTGCGCGATGGCGCGTTTCGATCAAATCAGGCGTTGTTTTCGCACCACTTTTGCTTCCGTAATGAAACTCTCCGAATAACCAAAACAGGTTTGTTTTGCCGAACGAAACGTATTGGATGTGTTTGTTTGTGCTCTTCGAGGGAATGCCTCCGTTGCGCGCGATGGCGCGTTTCAATCAAATCGGGCGTCGTTTTCGCACCACTTTTAATTCCGAAACGAAACTCTCCGAAACAACCAAAACATGTTTGTTTGGCCCAAAGGAGTGTATTGGACGCGTTTTTTTGGTGTGGTTCAACGGAACGCTTCCGATGTGCGCGATGGCGCGTTTCGATCAAATCGGGCGTCGTTTTCGCACCACTTTTGCTTCCGTAATGAAACTCTCCGAATAACCAAAACAGGTTTGTTTTGCCGAACGAAACGTATTGGATGCGTTTGTTTCTGCTCTTCGAGGGAATGCCTCCGTTGCGCGCGATGGCGCGTTTCAATCAAATCGGGCGTCGTTTTCGCACCACTTTTAATTCCGAAACGAAATTCTCCGAAACAACCAAAACATGTTTGTTTGGCCCAAAGGAGTGTATTGGACGCGTTTTTTTGGTGTGGTTCAACGGAACGCTTCCGATGTGCGCGATGGCGCGTTTTGATTAAATCGGGCGTCGTTTTCGCACCACTTTTGCTTCCGTAATGAAACTCTCCGAATAACCAAAACAGGTTTGTTTTGCCGAACGAAACGTATTGGATGCGTTTGTTTGTGCTCTTCGAGGGAATGCCTCCGTTGCGCGCGATGGCGCGTTTCAATCAAATCGGGCGTCGTTTTCGCACCACTTTTAATTCCGAAACGAAACTCTCCGAAACAACCAAAACATGTTTGTTTGGCCCAAAGGAGTGTATTGGACGCGTTTTTTTGGTGTGGTTCAACGGAACGCTTCCGATGTGCGCGATGGCGCGTTTCGATCAAATCGGGCGTCGTTTTCGCACCACTTTTGCTTCTGTAATGAAACTCTCCGAATAACCAAAACAGGTTTGTTTTGCCGAACGAAACGTATTGGATGCGTTTGTTTGTGCTCTTCGAGGGAATGCCTCCGTTGCGCGCGATGGCGCGTTTCAATCAAATCGGGCGTCGTTTTCGCACCAGTTTTAATTCCGAAATGAAACTCTCCGAAACAACCAAAACATGTTTTTTTGGCCCAAAGGAGCGTATTGCACGCGTTTTTTGGTGTGGTTCAACGGAACGCTTCCGATGTGCGCGATGGCGCGATTTGGTCAAATCGGGCGTCGTTTTCGCACCACTTTTACTTCCGTAATAAAACTCTCCGAAACAACCAAAACATGTTTGTTTGGCCCAAAGGAGTGTATTGGACCCGTTTTTTTGGTGTGGTTCAACGGACCGCTTCCGATGTGCGCGATGGCGCGATTCGGTCAATTCGGGCGTCGTTTTCACACCACTTTTAATTCCGAAATGAACTCTCCGAAACAACCAAAACATGTTTTTTTGGCCCAAAGGAGTGTATTGGACGCGTTTTTTGGTGTGGTTCAACGGAACGCTTCCGATGTGCGCGATGGCGCGTTTCGATCAAATCGGACGTCGTTTTCGCACCACTTTTTCTTGCGTAATGAAACTCTCCGAAACAAGCAGAACATGTTTGTTTAGCCGAACGGAATGCATTGGATGCGTTTGTTTGTGCTCTTCGACGGAATGCCTCCGTTGTGCGCGATGGCGCGTTTCAATCAAATCGGGCGTCGTTTGGCCCAAAGGAGTGTATTACACGCGTTTTTTGGTGTGGTTCAACGGAACGCTTCCGATGTGCGCGATGACGCGATTCGGTCAAATCGGGCGTCGTTTTCGCACCACTTTTACTTCCGTAATGAAACTCTCCGAAACAACCAAAACATGTTTGCTTGGCCCAAAGGAGTGTATTGGACGTGTTTTTTTGGTGTGGTTCAACGGAGGCTTCCGATGTGCGCGATGGCGCGTTTCGATCAAATCGGACGTCGTTTTCGCACCACTTTTACTTCTGTAATGAAACTCTCCGAAACAACAAAAACATGTTTCTTTAGCCGAACAGAATGCATTGGATGCGTTTGTTTGTGCTCTTCGAGGGAATGCCTCCGTTGTGCGCGATGGCGCGTTTCAATCAAATCGGGCGTCGTTTTCGCACCACTTTTAATTCCGAAATGAAACTCTCCGAAACAACCAAAACATGTTTTTTTGGCCCAAAGGAGTGTATTACACGTGTTTTTTGGTGTGGTTCAACGGAACGCTTCCGACGTGCGCGATGACGCGATTCGGTCAAATCGGGCGTCGTTTTCGCACCACTTTTATTTCCGTAATGAAACTCTCCGAAACAAGCAAAACATGTTTGTTTGGCCCAAAGGAGTGTATTGGACGTGTTTTTTTGGTGTGGTTCAACGGAGGCTTCCGATGTGCGCGATGGCGCATTTCGATCAAATCGGACGTCGTTTTCGCACCACTTTTACTTCCGTAATGAAACTCTCTGAAACAACAAAAACATGTTTCTTTAGCCGAACAGAACGTATTGGATGCGTTTGTTTGTGCTCATCGAGGGAATGCGTCCGATGTGCGCGATATGGCGCGTTTCAATCAATTCGGGCGTCGTTTTCGCACCACTTTTAATTCCGAAATGAAACTCTCCGAAACAACCAAAACATGTTTGTTTGGCCGAACGGAATGTATTGGACGCGTTTGTTTGTGTTCTTCGAGGGAATGCATCCGATGTGCGCGATGGCGCGTTTCGATCAAATCGGGCGTCATTTTCGCACCACTTTTACTTCCGTAATGAAACTGTACGAAACAACCAAAACATGTTTGTTTGGCCGAACGGAACATATTGGACGCGTTTGTTTATGTTCTTCAGGGGAATGCCTCCGATGTGCTCGATAGCGCGTTACGATCAAATCGGGCGTCATTTTCGCAGCACTTTTACTTCTGAAATGAAATTCTCCGAACAACCAAAACATGTTTGTTTGGACCAAAGGAGTGTATTGGACGCGTTCTTTTGCTGTGGTTCAATGGAACGCTTCCGATGTGCGCGATGGCGCATTTCGATCAAATCGGGCGTCGTTTTCGCACCACTTTTACTTCTGAAATGAAACTCTCCGAAACAACCAAAACATGTTTGTTTGGCCGAACGGAATGTATTGGACGCGTTTGTTTGTGTTCTTCGAGGGAATGCATCCGATGTGCGCGATGGCGCGTTTCGATCAAATCGGGCGTCATTTTCGCACCACTTTTACTTCCGTAATGAAACTGTACGAAACAACCAAAACATGTTTGTTTGGCCGAACGGAACATATTGGACGCGTTTGTTTATGTTCTTCAGGGGAATGCCTCCGATGTGCTCGATAGCGCGTTACGATCAAATCGGGCGTCATTTTCGCACCACTTTTACTTCTGAAATGAAACTCTCCGAAACAACCAAAACATGTTTGTTTGGCCCAAAGGAGTGTATTGGACGCGTTCTTTTGCTGTGGTTCAACGGAACGCTTCCGATGTGCGCGATGGCGCATTTCGATCAAATCGGCGTCGTTTTCGCACCACTTTTACTTCCGTAATGAAACTCTCCAAAACAACCAAAACATGTTTGTTTGGCCCAAAGGAGTGTATTGGACGCGTTCTTTTGCTGTCGTTCAACGGAACGCTTCCGATGTGCGCGATGGCGCATTTCGATCGAATCGGGCGTCGTTTTCGCACCACTTTTACTTCCGTAATGAAACTCTCCGAAACAACGAAAACATGTTTGTTTGGCCGAACGGAATATATTGGACGCGTTTGTTTGTGTTCTTCAAGGGAATGCCTCCGATGTGCTCGATAGCGCGTTACGATCAAATCGGGCGTCATTTTCGCACCACTTTTACTTCTGAAATGAGACTCTCCGAAACAACCAAAACATGTTTGTTTGGCCTTACGGAATGTATTGGACGCATTTGTTTGTGTTCTTCGAGGGAATGCCTCTGATGGGTGCGTTGGCGCGTCTCGATCAAATCGGGCGTCGTTTTCGCACCACTTTTACTTCCGTAATGAAACTCTCCGAAACAACCAAAACATGTTTGTTTGGCCCAAAGGAGTGTGTTGGACGCGTTTTTTGGTGTGGTTCAACGGAACGCTTCCGATGTGCGCGATGGCGCGTTTCGATCAAATCGGGCGTCGTTTTCGCACCACTTTTACTTCCGTAATGAAACTCTTCGAAACTACCAAAACATGTTTCTTTGGCCCAAAAGAGTGTATTGGACGCGTTTTTTGGTGTGGTTCAACCGAATGCATCCGATGTGCGCGATGGCGCGTTTCGATCAAATCGGGCGTCATTTTCGCACCACTTTTACTTCCGTAATGAAAATCTAAGAAAAAACCAAAACATGTTTGTTTGGCCGAACGGAACATATTGGACGCGTTTGTTTATGTTCTTCAGGGGAATGCCTCCAATGTGCTCGATAGCGCGTTACGATCAAATCGGGCGTCATTTTCGCACCACTTTTACTTCTGACATGAAACTCTCCGAAACAACCAAAACATGTTTGTTTGGCCGAACGGAATGTACTGGACGCGTTTGTTTGTGTTCTTCGAGGGAATGCATCCGATGTGCGCGATGGCGCGTTTCGATCAAATCGGGCGTCGTTTTCGCACCACTTTTACTTCCGTAATGAAACTCT
Source organism: Oropetium thomaeum (assembly GCA_001182835.1). NCBI lineage: Eukaryota > Viridiplantae > Streptophyta > Magnoliopsida > Poales > Poaceae > Oropetium > Oropetium thomaeum. The sequence goes on from LFJQ01000084.1 coordinate 747,028, forward strand.
CCGAAACAACCAAAACATGTTTGTTTAGCCGAACGAAACGTATTGGATGCGTTTGTTTGTGCTCTTCAAGGGAATGCCTCCGATGTGCGCGATGGCGCGTTTCAATCAAATGGGGCGTCGTTTTCGCACCACTTTTAATTCCGAAATGAAACCCTCCGACACAACCAAAACATGTTTTTTTGGCCCAAAGGAGTGTATTGGACGCGTTTTTTGGTGTGGTTCAACGGAACGCTTCCGATGTGCCCGATGGCGCGATTAGGTCAAATCGGGCGTCCTTTTTGCACCACTTTTACTTCCGTAATGAAACTCTCTGAAACAACCAAAAACATGTTTGTTTGGCCGAACGGAATGTATTGGACGCGTTTGTTTGTGTTCTTCGAGGGAATGCCTCCGATGTGCCCGATAGCGCGTTACGATCAAATCGAGCGTCGTTTTCGCACCACTTTTACTTCCGAAATAAACTTCCGAAACAACCAAAACATGTTTGTTTGGCAGAATGGAATGTATTGGACGCGTGTATTTGTGTTCTTCGGGGGAACGCTTCCGATGTGCGCGATGGCGCGTTTCAATCAAATCGGGCGTTGTTTTCGCACCACTTTTAATTCCGAAATGAAACTCTCCGAAACGACCAAAACATGTTTGTTTGGCCCAAAGGATTGTATTGGACGTGTTTTTTTAGTGTGGTTCAACGGAACGCTTCCGATATGCGCGATGGCGCGTTTCGATCAAATCGGACATCGTTTTCGCACCACTTTTACTTCCGTAATGAAACTCTCCGAAACAACCAAAACGTGTTTGTTTGGCCGAACGGAACGTGTTGGACGTGTTTGTTTGTGTTCTTCGAGGGAATGCCTCCGATGTGCTCGATAGCGCGTTACGATCAAATCAGGCGTCGTTCTCGCACCACTTTTGCTTCCGTAATGAAACTCTCCGAAAGTACCAAAACATGTTTCTTTGGCCTTACGGAATGTATTGGACGCGTTTCTTTGTGTTCTTCGTGGGAATGCCTCCGATGGGTGCGACGGCGCGTCTCGATCAAATCGGGCATCGTTTTCGCACCACTTTTTGTTCTGTAATGAAACTCTCCGAAACAACGAAAGCATGTTTGTTTGGCCCAAAGGAGTGTATTGGACGCATTTTTTGGTGTGGTTCAACGGACTACTTCCGATGTGCGCTATGGCACGATTCAATCAAATCGGGCATCGTTTTCGCACCACTTTTACTTCCGTAAGGAAACTCTCCGAAACAACCAAAATATGTTTGTTTGGCCGAACGGAATGTATCGGACGCGTTTGTTTGTGTTCTTCGAGGGAATGCCTCCGATGTGCGCGATGGCGCGATTCGATCAAATCGGACGTCGTTTTTCGCACCACTTTTACTTCCGAAATGAAACTCTCCGAAACAACCAAAACTTGTTTGTTTGGCCTTACGGAATGTATTGGACGCGTTTGTTTGTGTTCTTCAAGGAAATGCCTCTGATGGGTGCGACGGCGCGTCTCGATCAAATCGGGCGTCGTTTTTTCGCACCACTTTTACTTCCGAAATGAAACTCTCTGAAACAACCAAAACATGATTGTTTGGTCGAACGGAATGTATCGGTCGCGTTTGTTTGTGTTCTTCGAGGGAATGCCTCCGATGGCTGCGACGGCGCGTCTCGATCAAATCGAGCGTCGTTTTTGTACCACTTTTGCTTTCAAAATGAAACCCTCCGAAACAACCAAAACATGTGTTTTTGGCCCAAAGGAGTGTTTTGGACGCGTTTTCTGGTGTGGTTCAACGGAATGCTTCCGATGTGCGGGATGGCGCGATTCGATCAAATCGGACGTCGTTTTACGCACCACTTTTACTTCCGAAATGAAACTCTCCGAAACAACCAAAACATGTTTGTTTCGCCTTACGGAATGTATTGGACGCTTTTTTTGGTGTGGTTCAACGGAATGCTTCCGATGTGCGCGATGGCGTGATGCGACCAAATCAGGCGTCGTTTTCGCACCACTTTACTTCCGTAACGAATCTCTCCGAAACAACCAAAACATGTTTGTTTGGCTGAACGGAACGTATTGGAAGTGTTTGTTTGTGTTCTTCGAGGGAATGCCTCCGATGTGCGCGATGGCGCGATTCGATCAAATCGGACGTCGTTTTTCGCACCACTTTTACTTCCGAAATGAAACTCTCCGAAACAACCAAAACTTGTTTGTTTGGCCTTACGGAATGTATTGGACGCGTTTGTTTGTGTTCTTCGAGGGAATGCCTCCGATGTGCGCGATGGCGCGATTCGATCAAATCGGACGTCGTTTTTCGCACCACTTTTACTTCCGAAATGAAACTCTCCGAAACAACCAAAACATGATTGTTTGGTCGAACGGAATGTATCGATCGCGTTTGTTTGTGTTCTTCGAGGGAATGCCTCCGATGGCTGCGACGGCGCGTCTCGATCAAATCGAGCGTCGTTTTTGTACCACTTTTGCTTTCAAAATGAAACCCTCCGAAACAACCAAAACATGTGTGTTTGGCCCAAAGGAGTGTTTTGGACGCGTTTTCTGGTGTGGTTCAACGGAATGCTTCCGATGTGCGCGATGGCGCGATTCGATCAAATCGGACGTCGTTTTACGCACCACTTTTACTTCCGAAATGAAACTCTCCGAAACAACCAAAACATGTTTGTTTCGCCTTACAGAATGTATTGGACGCTTTTTTTGGTGTGGTTCAACGGAATGCTTCCGATGTGCGCGATGGCGCGATGCGACCAAATCAGGCGTCGTTTTCGCACCACTTTACTTCCGTAACGAATATCTCCGAAACAACCAAAACATGTTTGTTTGGCTGAACGGAACGTATTGGAAGTGTTTGTTTGTGTTCTTCGAGGGAATGCCTCCGATGTGCGCGACGGCGCGTTTCGATCAAACCGGGCGTCATTTTCGCACCACTTTTACTTCCGAAATGAAACTCTCCGAAACAACCAAAACTTGTTCGTTTGGCCTTACGGAATGTATTGGACGCGTTTGTTTGTGTTCTTCAAGGAAATGCCTCCGATGGGTGCGACGGCGCGTCTCGATATAATCGGGCGTCGTTTTCGCACCACTTTTACTTCCGAAATGAAACTCTTCAAAACAACCAAAACATGATTGTTTGGCCGAACGGAATGTATTGGACGCGTTTGTTTGTGTTCTTCGAGGGAATGCCTCCGATCGGTGCGACGGCGCGTCTCGATCAAATCGAGCGTCGTTTTTGCACCACTTTTTCTTTCAAAATGAAACTCTCCGAAACAACCAAAACATGTGTGTTTGGCCCAAAGGAGTGTTTTGGACGCGTTTTCTGGTGTGGTTCAACGGAATGCTTCCGATGTGCGCGATGGCGCGATTCGATCAAATCGGACGTCGTTTTTCGCACCACTTTTACTTCCGAAATGAAACTCTCCGAAACAACCAAAACTTGTTTGTTTGGCCTTACGGAATGTATTGGACGCGTTTGTTTGTGTTCTTCAAGGAAATGCCTCCGATGGGTGCGACGGCGCGTCTCGATCAAATCGGGCGTCGTTTTCGCACCACTTTTACTTCCGAAATGAAACTTTCCGAAACAACCAAAACATGTTTGTTTGGCCCAAAGGAGTGTAGTGGGCGCGTTTTTTGGTGTGGTTCAACGGAATGCTTCCGGTGTGCGCGATGGCACGATTCAATCAAATCGGGCATCGTTTTCGCACCACTTTTACTTCCGTAATGAAACTCTCCGAAACAACCAAAACATGTTTCTTTGACCCAAAGGAGTGCATTGGACGCGTTTTTTGGTGTGGTTCGACGGAATGCCTCCGATGGGTGCGACGGCGGCGCGCCTCGATCAAATCAGGCGTCGTTTCACATCACTTTTGCTTCCGAAATGAAACTTTCCGAAACAACCAAAACATGTTTGTTTGGCCCAAAGGAGTGTATTGGACGCGTTTTTTGGGGTGGTTCAACGGAATGCTTCTGATGTGAGCGATGGCGCGTTTTGATCAAATCGGGCGTCGTTTTCGCACCACTTTTACTTCCCTAATGAAAATCTCCGTAAGAACCGAAACATGATTGTTTGGTCGAACGGAATGTATCGGACGCGTTTGTTTGTGTTCTTCGAGGGAATGCCTCCGATGGGTGCGACGGCGCGTCTCGATCAAATCGAGCGTCGTTTTTGTACCACTTATGCTTTCAAAATGAAACTCTCTGAAACAACCAAAACATGTGTGTTTGGCCCAAAGGAGTGCATTGGACGCGTTTTTTGGTGTGGTTCAACGGAATGCCTCCGATGTGCACGACGGCGGCGCGCCTCGATCAAATCAGGCGTCGTTTCACACCACTTTTATTTCCGAAATGAAACTTTCCGAAACAACCAAACATGTTTGTTTGGCCCAAAGGAGTGTATTGGACGCGTTTTTTGGGGTGGTTCAACGGAATGCTTCCGATGTGAGCGATGGCGCGTTTCGATCAAATCGGGCGTCGTTTTCGCACCACTTTTACTTCCCTATTGAAAATCTCCGTAAGAACCGAAACATGATTGTTTGGTCGAACGGAATGTATCGGACGCGTTTGTTTGTGTTCTTCGAGGGAATGCCTCCGATGGGTGGGACGGCGCGTCTCGATCAAATCGAGCGTCGTTTTTGTACCACTTTTGCTTTCAAAATGAAACTCTCCGAAACAACCAAAACATGTGTGTCTGGCCCAAAGGAGTGTTTTGGACGCGTTTTCTGGTGTGGTTCAACGGAATGCTTCCGATGTGCGCGATGGCGCGATTCGATCAAATCGGACGTCGTTTTGCGCACCACTTTTACTTCCGAAATGAAACTCTCCGAAACAACCAAAACATGTTTGTTTCGCCTTACGGAATGTATTGGACGCTTTTTTTGGTGTGGTTCAACGGAATGCTTCCGATGTGCGCGATGGCGTGATGCGACCAAATCACGCGTCGTTTTCGCACCACTTTACTTCCGTAACGAATCTCTCCGAAACAACCAAAACATGTTTGTTTGGCTGAACGGAACGTATTGGAAGTGTTTGTTTGTGTTCTTCGAGGGAATACCTCCGATGTGCGCGACGGCGCGTTTCGATCAAACCGGGCGTCATTTTCGCACCACTTTTACTTTCGAAATGAAACTCTCCGAAACAACCAAAACTTGTTTGTTTGGCCTTACGGAATGTATTGGACGCGTTTGTTTATGTTCTTCAGGGGAATGCCTCCGATGTGCCTCATCAAGCGAAACAAGCATGCGGGAGCAAACAAGTGCATAGCAAGGCAGATTATCATCAAGCAGCTCAGCAAAATCAGCACGTGTAGCAAGCAAAACAGGGGTATGCAACGTGATTTCAGATTTAGCAGGAGCAAGTGGAGGTGATGTGTGAGACTTTGCTGTCTTGGCCGCCCTAGCCATGTCATCTTTCAAAATTTGGTCCGGGGTCATGGGATGAATAATAATTTTCTTGCCCTTAAACATGAATGAATAATGATTCAAACGGCTATGATGCACACAATCAGTATCATATTGCCAAGGGCGATCAAGTAACAAGGAACATGCTTCCATAGGTACAACATCACAATCAACATAATCAGAATAAGCGCCCAAAGAAAAGGGGACACGTACCGAGCGTGTTACCTTTATTTTGCCGCCATCATTAAGCCACTGAATGTGATATGGATGTGGGTGATGTCGGGTGGGCAATGATAATTGCTCTACCAAGGCTGTACTGGCCAAATTGTTGCAGCTGCCACCGTCGATGATGATTCGAATGGCCCGTTCTTGCACAACGCCCTTGGTATGGAAGATGGTGTGTCGCTGATTTTGCTCGTGCTGGGAAACCTGTGTGCTGAGAACATGCTGCACAACAAGACTCTCATACCTATCGGCGTCGCTAGGAGCAACATGGACCTCCGTATTACCTGCATGGTCAGTGGCGAGCATAGCATGTGTAGTTTCCTCGGAATCACTAGTTGAAGAGTACTCACCATCGTCACGAATCAGCAAGATACGCTTGTTCGGGCAGTCCTGAATCATGTGACCAAGCAAACAAAACGGGGACCGGCTAGAACAGATGGAACTAGCAGGTAGGGCGTATGGGTGGAGCCTGCGTGTGGAGGGAGTGGGGCGGGGAGTAGAGTTTGCAGCGGCGAGAACAAATGAAACTAGGGTTGGTGGTGCAGCAGGTAGGGCGCGTGGGGTGGGTGGGGGGTGTAGGGTTTGTCTGCGCGGCGGCTAGAAAAATAACAGATTGGAAACAAAAACACGAGAACCAGCAACAATCGACGCGAAGCACACAAACTCAACAATGCAGAATTACTGAATGAAAGTGCAAGGCGCAAAGGTGCTGGGATAACAGATCTAACCTAACAAAATTTTTGTTTTTTTTCTTGGTTTATATGGACTAGGATGAACGAAGAACGCACGATAAACTCACCGAGAAACACTAGAATCTGATACCACTTGATAGAGCTGGAGTGCCCGATCTTTCGGTGAGTGGAGATAAATTCGATCTGGTGGAAGTAGACCCTCACGATCTGACTGCGACGAGCAAGCCCGAAGTGCCAATGCAATCGCTGAACCAACTTCCGATGGTTACCGACCTCGCGGGTGCAAGATCAGCCTGATCACGAAGATCGTTTCCTGCACGCAATCGAAGAACGAGCAAGAAAAAGAGGCGAGCAATCTGATGTATTACTCGAAGGTGGAGTTCTGAATACACGTGGCAGCGCTGTAATGCGTGCGACGGCTGTAGCTAAAGCTATCAATTAAACAAAACTCGAGTCTAAACAGTGGCGGCTGTGTGGAATATAAAGTAGGGACGTCCTAGGGTTGAAGGCGGCCAGGGGTTGGACGCCCACAACTTGGGCTTAAGGCCCAACACGTTACATGGCCAAATTGGCCCAAACAGGTGACGCAGCACCTTGCTGTGGTCACACAGAATGATCCACGGACCTTCTGGAGCTGGGACCAGAACCAAAACGATGGCGTCGTCGTCCCCTTTCCAACGAGTCCAAGATCTCCCCGTTTCGACGTCGTATGAGGGAGTTATGATCGAAACATCGACGACGTGTCTGCTGAATCCGAGGGCGACGTGGCAGTTGAGTTGGAGATGAGTTGCAACTTGGAGAAGGCCATGGCGTCGGTGTGTTCGTTCCTTAGCAGCATGACGAAGTTCAGCTCTCGTGCACGGGCTCGAGTGATTGGCCCTTGATATGGAGGCGCCACTGGAGTTGCGTCCGACTCGGTCACAGCTTGAGGGAGCGCAGGCGCAGGTGCTGCTGTTTGAGAGTCGATGTCCTCATCAACCTTACCGTTCCTTTTCACTCAAGTGGACGTGCGAGCACCATCCAGAGGTGCTTTATCGAAACGGCCGTAACTTTCGCATATGGACTCGAAACGAGGCGCTTTTTTTTCAAATCCATCAAAAAAAATATCACATCCGTCCGTCCGGCGAAGCGCCGGGCTCGACGAATTTAGTTTCGCGAGATTCGGCCTCGATCAACGAGTATTCGAGGTTCTGAATTTCCAGACGGTTTTACAAGGTGGGCCCAGCCTATGTCTTTTGCGAGCGGTACGTCGGGCGGGTTTGAGTCGAACTCCGTGTGTCTGCCGTTTCCTGCGCTCTGAGTAGCCGAAAGGTCTTAGGGAAGCAAAGATGAAAAAACAGAATAACGGCGATCAAATCAAAAAAAATAAAAAGGGATGCAACACGAGGACTTTTCACCCTCCGGAAGTGTTTTATCGAAACGGCCGTAACTTTCGCATACGGACTCGAAACGAGACGCTTTTTTTTTGAGTCCTTCAAAAAAGAAATTTCACATCCGTCCGTCCCCGTTCGCGGGCTCGGCGAATTCAGTTTCACGAGATTCGGCCACGATCAATGAGTTTTCGGCGTTCTAGATTTCCACATGGTTTTATGAGGTGGGCCAAGCCTCGATCTTTTCCGGGCGGTACGTCGGGTGGGTTTGAGTCGAACTCCGTGTGTCTGTCGTTTCCTGATAGAGCTGGAGTGGCCGATCTTTCGGTGAGTGAAGATAAATTTGATTCGGTGGAAGTAGACCCTCACGATCCGACTACGACGAGCAAGCCCGAGGCGCCAATGCAATCGCTGAACCAACTCCCGATGGTTACCAACCTTGCTGGTGCAAGATCAGCCTGATCACGAAGATCGTTTCCTGCGCGCAATCGAAGAACGAGGAAGAAAGAGATGCAAGCAATCTGATGTATTACTTGAAGGTGGAGTTTTGAATACACGTGGCAGCGCTGTAATGTGTGCGACGGCTGTAGCTAAAGCTAGGAATTAAACAAAACTCAAAAATAAACAAGGGGCGCAGCCCTTGGCTAAATACACGAGGGGAGGGACGCAGCCCCTGGGTGGCACGCATCCCTAGGATTGTGCGCAACCCTAGGTTGGCCCTTGAGGGGAGGCCTTGAACTGGGCCGACTGGCTAATCTTCTGGGCCTTCGTTCTTCAGCAGCATGACATAGTTCAGCTCTCTTGCACAGACCCTCGTGATTGGCCCCACTGATGAAGGAAGCGTCGCTTGAGGAAAAGGCGCATCTGGTGGAGCCGTGACTGAAAATGGAGGCGCGTCCACAGGTGGTGGAGGCGCGTCCGCAGGTGCTGCTGGTGTGGCCGTTCCCGTGTTGGAGTCGATGTCCTCATCAAGAGGCGCATTTGGTGGAGCCGTGACTGGAAGTAGAGGCGCGTCCGCAGGTGGTGGAGGCGCGTCCGCAGGTGCTGCTGGTATGGCCGTTCTCGTGTTGGAGTCGATGTCCTCATCAAGAGGCGCATCTGGTGGAGCCGTGACTAGAAGTAGTGGCGCGTCCGCAGGTGGTGGAGGCGCGTCCGCAGGTGCTGCTGGTGTGGCCGTTCCCGTGTTGGAGTTGATGTCCTCATCATCTCCCCTTTTTGAACTGAAGTCGTCCTCGACGGCAACTCCTCATCCTCGCCCGCATATGGTTTCAAATCTGCAATATTAAAACTAGTGGAAACACCAAATTCCGCAGGCAGATAAGGAATATAAGCATTATCATTGATCTTGGTTAGTACTTTAAAAGGACTAGCAGCACGAGGCATCAATTTAGAACGATGCAAAGCAAGAAACCTATCCTTACAAAAGAGTAACCAAACCATATCACCGGGTTCAAAAGTAACATGTTTGCGCCCTTTACTACCAGCAACCTTATATTTGGCATTAGCATCAGCAATGTTTTGTTGTGTTTGCTCATGTAAATGTATCATTTGTTCAACATGTGCAACCGCATCTACATGTGGCTCATCCTCAGCATCAAGTGAAAACAAATCAATGGGCGCCCTAGGGATGTAACCATAAACAATCTGAAAAGGGCACATCTTTGTAGAAGAATGCGTTGCATGATTATAAGCAAACTCAACATGAGGCAAGCAGTCTTCTCAACGCCTTAAATTCTTGTCTAAAACAGCCCTAAGCATGGTTGACAAAGTTCTATTAACTACCTCAGTTTGCCCATCAGTTTGAGGATGACAAGTGGTGCTAAACAGTAACTTAGTACCTAATTTACTCCAAAGAGAGCGCCAAAAATGACTAAGAAACTTAGCATCACGATCAGAAACTATGGATTGAGGAATACCATGCAAACGAACTACTTCACGAAAGAACAATTCAGCAACCATGGAGGCATTATCAGTTTTCTGACAAGGCATAAAATGAGCCATTTTGGAGAACCTATCACAACCACAAAAATACTTTCCCTCCCCTTCTTAGTGCGAGGTAAACCCAAAATAAAATCCATTGAAATATCATGCCAAGGAGAAGAGGGAACAGGTAAAGGCATATACAACCCATGGTTACCCAAACGAGACTTAGCTTTCTGACATGTAGTGCAACGGGCAACAAGGCGCTCAACATCACGGCGCATCCGGGGCCAATAGAAGTGTTTGGCCAGCACCTCATGTGTCTTGAAAACGCCGAAGTGGCCCATAAGACCACCTCCATGAGCTTTCTGCAGCAACAAAAGACGAACCGAGCTAGCTGGAACACACAGCTTGTTAGCACGGAACAAAAACCCATTCTGCATGTGAAATTTGCCCCATGGTTTGTCATCCTTACAATGTGACAGGATATCATGAAAATCAGCATCATTGACATATTGATCTTTCAAAGTTTGCAAACCAAAGATTTTAAAATCTAATTAGGACAGCATGGTATATTGACGAGACAAAGTATCAGCAATGTCATTTTCCTTCCCCTTCTTGTGTTTAATGATGTAAGGAAAGCACTCAATGAATTCGACCCACTTAGCATGACGATGGTTTAGATTTGTTTGGGTTCGAATATGTTTCAAAGCCTCATGACAGAATAAATGAGAAACTCGCGAGGTCACAAGTAATGCTGCCATGTTTGCAAGGTGCGCACTAGAGCATAAAGTTCCTTATCATAAGTTGAATATTTCAGGGCAGCACCGCTCAATTTCTTACTAAAGTAAGCAACAGGTTTACGGTCTTGTAGCAAAACAGCACCTAAACCTATGTCACTAGCATCACATTCTAATTCAAACACTTTATTGAAATCAGGTAATTGTAAAAGAGGAGCATGAGTTAACCTGTCCTTCAAAGTATTGAATGCATCTTCCTGTGGTGCGCCCCAAGCAAAAGAAACACCTTCCTTTGTGAGCTCATGCAACGGGGCAGCAATGGAGCTGAAATCACGCACGAACCTTCGGTAGAATCCGGCGAGGCCAAGGAAACTCCGAACCTGCCTGACCGTCGTGGCTTCAACTGGGCTGACTGGCTAATCTTCTGTGCCTTCGTTCTTCAGCAGCATGACATAGTTCAGCTCTCTTTCACGGACCCTCGTGATTGGCCCCACTGATGAAGGAAGCGTCGTTTAAGGTAGAGGCGCATCTGGTGGAGCCGTGACTGGAAGTGGAGGCGCGTCCGCAGGTGGTGGAGGCACGTCCGCAGGTGCTGCTGGTGTGGCCGTTCCCGTGTTGGAGTCGATGTCCTCATCATTTCCTGTGCTTCGAGTAGCCGAAAGGTCTTAGCGAAGCAAAGATGAAAAAACAGAATAACGGCGACCAAATGAAAAAAAAATAAAAAGGGATGCAACACGAGGACTTCCCAGGAGGTCACCCATCCTAGTACTACTCTCGCCCAAGCACGCTCAACTTCGGAGTTCTGATGGGATCCGGTGCTTTACTGCTGCTATGGTCGCATCTGATAAAATAGACCTTATCGTTCCTTTTCACCCTCCGGAAGTGTTTTACCGAAACGGCCGTAACTTTTGCATACGAACTGATGCGGACCCGCCCAAAAACCTCGTCACGGACAGATCCGGTCGGTCGATGAGCCAGGATCCTGTTGGGCAACGCTCGGCGAAGCGAGCATACACACGATACAACACAGGCAGGAATAAAAAGCAATGATTTACAAGGAGAGATAACTTAATACATCCTCTTACAGTGAATCAGAGTACGCAATTAAAGTTTTAAAAACAACAGCGGAAGACTTCATCGATTACAGACTCCAACGCTCAGACTTAAGCAAAAGCATGCACCGTGCCCACGGGCGCCATGCTACTAGCCACTTCAATGTTCACCGCGGCGACTCGCACAACTCCCACTGGAGGTTCCTGATCTTAGGGGGGGACTCCTCCCAATGGGTGCTACCAGCTTGGTCCTGCATGTCAGTGTCTGAAAACCACATATCGCTAACGCGTCAGCTTCTAAGAAGCTCAACAAGACTGATCCGACAAAAATGACCGATTACAGCCGACTCCTAGACACGAAGGCTGATGGGGGTGGGCTTACTTGCTAAAGGACTCGCAGGCCTGTACTACTCTTGGTCAAATTTTAGCACAAGTTATGTGATTAAAATGTAACTTTAATTAGCACTAGACTAATCAAGCATAATAGAAGCAACAATACAATAGTAGTCATCATAATTCATTCTCATTGTGTCTCAACCTATTTACTAGAATGTGGTGCGTTTCATGAGCATGCTCACTAACTGAGAGCGACAGCGGTTCAAAACGATTTTATACCCTGCAGGGGGAAACCCAATCGTACGACATGTGCGTGTCCTAGACTCGCACGCGGCAACCGTTCACACCAGCTCCTACAACGTCAATTCCAGCCTACGCATGCCTTAGCAGCGTCGCATCTCACTAGACAACACGTCCCAGCATACGACCAGTACATTCAACACTCGATCAATTTCGGACCACAGGGATCAGACAAGTCTACGGTCACCCTGGACCCGGTCCAGTCACCGACCTAATTGGTATCCTGTCTGACCCTCAAACTTTTATCTTTCCTTAATTAACTCATCACCGACCTAATAGTTTCATCCAACAACCTACCTTTCGCGAGCAGCGTCCACTCTGCTCGACTTCTACCGGCAATACCTGCTAAGCATAGCATACTAAGGGGTATCTATACCAGCTACCGATAGGGTTTCCTATGGGAAACAAATGCAACTATGGTTTCAATCAACTCCTAGCACTTAATGCACAAACAAGACACACTGAGTTATAAAAAGAAAAACTTTAAATAACGGTTGTGCACCGGGGCTTGCCTGGTTCTTCGACGTTGTTGAAGACTTCTTCTGCGGATGTCGACGCAACTAGATTTGCAGCTATTTCGTGCGCTTCAGAATCTACATGATGCAGTATGATGATGATAAGTTCAATGAAAAGGGTCATAATACCTTTGCTAAGGATTAACTTGGTTTCGACGTTGAGAAATTAGGGTTAACCCTAATTCCTCGACGCCATCGATTTAATTCGAATTCTTAACCTGGGAATGATGTTCAAGAAATCTATTCGACCATGAGGTGATTTTTAGTTGGCATGTTCAACAGCTTCAATGATAGAACTGGCGTGCCCGATCTTTCGGTGAGTGAAGAATAACTTGATTTGGTGGAAGTAGACCCTCACGATCCGACTACGACGAGCAAGCCCGAGGCGCCAATGCAATCGCTGAACCAACTCCCGATGGTTACCAACCTTGCTGGTGCAAGATCAGCCTGATCACGAAGATCGTTTCCTGCGCGCAATCGAAGAACGAGCAAGAAAGAGATGCAAGCAATCTGATGTATTACTTGAAGGTGGAGTTCTGAATACACGTGGCAGCGCTGTAATGCGTGCGACGGCTGTAGCGAAAGCTAACAATTAAACAAAACTCGAGTCTAAACAGCGGCGGCTGTGTGGAATATAAAGTAGGGACGTCCTAGGGTTGAAGGCGGCCAGGGGTTGGACGCCCACAACTTGGGCTTAAGGCCCAACACGTTACATGGCCAAATTGGCCCAAACAGGTGACGCAGCACCTTGCTGTGGTCACACAGAATGATCCACGGACCTTCTGGAGCTGGGACCAGAACCAAAATGATGGCGTCGTCGTCCCCTTTCCAACGAGTCCAAGATCTCCCCGTTTCGACGTCGTATGAGGGAGTTATGATCGAAACATCGAGGACGTGTCTGCTGAATCCGAGGGCGACGTGGCAGTTGAGTTGGAGATGAGTTGCAACTTGGAGAAGGCCATGGCGTCGGTGTGTTCGTTCCTTAGCAGCATGACGAAGTTCAGCTCTCGTGCACGGGCTCGAGTGATTGGCCCTTGATATGGAGGCGCCACTGGAGTTGCGTCTGACTCGGTCACAGCTTGAGGGAGCGCAGGCGCAGGTGCTGCTGTTTGAGAGTCGATGTCCTCATCATCCTCCCCTTCTTGAGCTGAAGTCGTCCTCGACGGCAGTTCCTCATCCTCACCCGCATACGGTTTCAAATCTGTAACATTAAAACTAGTGGAAACACCAAACTCCGCAGGTAGGTCAAGAACATAAGCATTATCATTGATTTTAGTTAACACTTTAAACGGACCAGCAGCACGAGGCATTAATTTAGAGCGGCGCAAAGCAGGAAACCTATCCTTACGCAAGTGTAACCAAACTATATCACCGGGTTCAAAACTAACATGTTTGCGCCCTTTACTACCAGCAACCTGATATTTAGCATTAGCAGCAGCAATGTTTTGTTGTGTTTGCTCATGTAAATGCGTCATTTGATCAACATGTGCAACGGCATCTACATGTGGCTCATCCTCAGCATCAACGGAAAATAAATCAATGGGCGCCCGAGGTATGTAACCATAAACAACCTCAAAAGGACACATCTTAGTGGAAGCATGTGTAGCACGGTTATAAGCAAATTCAACATGAGGTAAACAATCTTCCCAAAGCCTCAAATTTTTATCCAAAACAGCCCGAAGCATGGTAGACAAAGTGCGATTCACGACCTCAGTTTGCCCATCAGTTTGAGGATGACAAGTGGTGCTAAAAAGTAACTTAGTGCCTAATTTATGCCAAAGGCAACGCCAAAAATGACTAAGAAACTTAGCATCACGATCAGAGACAATTGTTTTTAGGAATTCCATGCAAGCGAACAATCTCTCTAAAGAATAAATCAGCAATCATGGATGCATCATCAGTTTTATGACAAGGTATAAAATGAGCCATTTTAGAGAATCTATCAACAACGACAAATATGTCCCTCCCCTTCTTAGTGCGAGGCAATCCCAAAACAAAATCCATCGAAATATCATGCCAAGGAGCAGAAGGAACAGGGAGAGGCAGATACAATCCATGGTTACCTAAACGAGACTTAGCTTTCTGGCACGTAGTGCAACGTGCAACAAGGCGCTCCACATCACGCCGCATCCAGGGCCAAAAGAAGTGTTCGTTCAGCACCTCTTGTGTCTTGAAAACACCGACGTGACCCATGAGGCCGCCTCCATGAGCTTCCTGCAGCAACAAAAAACGAACCGAACCAGCTGGAATGCACAGCTTGTTAGCACGAAACAGGAACCCATCCTGTATGTGAAACTTGCCCCATGGTTTGCCATCCTTACAATGTGAAATAATATCATGAAAATCAGCATCATCCACATATTGATCTTTCAATGTTTGCGAACCAAAGATTTTAAAATCTAATTGGGACAGCATGGTATAGCGACGAGACAAAGCATCAGCAATGACATTTTCCTTCCCGTTCTTGTGTTTAATGATGTAGGGAAAGGACTCAATAAATTCTACCCATTTAGCATGTCTACGGTTCAGATTAGTTTGGGTACGAATGTGTTTCAAAGCCTCATGATCAGAATGAATATAAATTCGCGAGGCCACAAGTAATGCTGCCATGTTTGCAAAGTGCGCACTAAAGCATATAACTCCTTATCATAAGTTGAATAGTTCAGGGCAGCACCGCTCAATTTCTCACTAAAGTAAGCAACGGGTTTACGGTCTTGAAGCAAAACAGCACCTAAACCTATGCCACTAGCATCACATTCTAATTCAAACACTTTATTGAAATCAGGCAATTGTAAAAGAGGAGCATGAGTTAACCTGTTCTTCAAAGTGTTGAATGCATCTTCCTGTGGTGCGCCCCAAGCAAAGGAAACTCCTTTCTTTGTGAGCTCATGCAATGGGGCAGCAATGGAGCTGAAATCACGCACGAACCTTCGGTAGAACCCGGCGAGGCCAAGGAAACTCCGAAGCTGCGTGACCGTCGTCGGTGTAGGCCAGCCCTGAATGGCGTCCACCTTGCTGCTATCCACCTCAATTCCCTGTGAAGTAACAACATAGCCAAGAAAAGAGACGCGTTGCGTGCAAAAGGTGCATTTTTCCAAGTTACCGAACAAGCGAGCAGCACGCAAAGCATCAAAAACAGCACGCATATGTTCTAAATGTTCATCCATAGACTTGCTGTAAATAAGAATATCATCAAAGTAAACAACAACAAACAGTCCTATGAATGGCCTAAGAACTTCATTCATTAAGCGCATGAAAGTGCTGGGAGCATTAGACAAACCAAACGGCATAACCAACCATTCATATAAGCCAAATTTGGTTTTGAAAGCTGTTTTCCATTCATCTCCTAATTTCATCCTAATCTGATGGTACCCACTGCGCAGATCAACCTTAGAAAAAAGAACAGCGCCACTAAGCTCATCAAGCATATCATCAAGACGTGGTATGGGATATCGATAACGGATTGTGATGTTATTAATAGCACGACAATCGACACACATACGCCATGAACTATCTTTCTTAGGAACAAGTAAAACAGGAACCGAGCAAGGACTGAGTGACTCACGGATGTAGCCCTTGTCCAGTAGTGCTTGCACCTGGCGCTGGATCTCCTTCGTCTCATCGGGATTAGTGCGGTACGGGGCGCGATTGGGAAGCTGGGCGCCGGGGGTGAGATCGATCTGATGTTCGATGCCACGGATAGGAGGAAGACCCGGTGGCAAGTCCTTGGGAAAGACATCAGCATAGTCCTGCAAAAGGTTAGCAACAGCAGGGGGAATATCCAAGAACGGTGCCTCATGAAGTGAAACAAGCATGTTGGAGCAAACAAGTGCATAGCATGGCAAATTATCATCATGCAGCTCAGCAAAATCAGCACGTATAGCAAGCAAAACAGGGGTATGCAACTTGATTTCAGACTTAGCAGGGGCGGCTGGAGGTGATTTGTGAGATTTTGCTGTCTTGGCCGCCCGAGCCATGTCATCTTTCAGAATTTGTTCCGGGGTCATGGGATGAATGATTATTTTCTGACCCTTAAACATGAGGGACTAATGATTTGAACGACCATGATGTACACTATCAGTATCATATTGCCAAGGTCGACCAAGCAACAAAGAGCATGCTTCCATAGGGACAACATCACAATCAGCATAATCAGAATAGGCGCCCAGAGAAAAAGGAATACGTACCGAGCGTGTTACCTTTATTTTGCCACCATCATTGAGCCATTGGATGTGGTACGGGTGTGGATGTTGGCGAGTGGGTAAAGCTAAATGCTCTACCAGCATCGTACTCGTCAAATTGTTGCAGCTGCCACTGTCGATGATGATCCGGATCGCCCGTTCGTGTACGACGCCCTTAGTGTGGAAATCGTGTGTCGCTGATTGTGCTCGGCCGTGGCAACTTGTGTACTGAGGACACGCTGCACAACAAGACTCTCATACCTATCGGCGGCGCTGGAATCAACGTGAACCTCCGTATGATCTGCATGGTCAGTGGAAAGCATAGCATGTCTAGTCTCCTCAGTATCACTAGCGGAAGAGTACTCACCATTGTCACGGATCAGCAAGGTACGCTTGTTGGGGCAGTCCCGAATCACATGACCGTAACCTTTGCAACGATGGCACTGAATGTCCCGAGTGCGCCCTGTGGAAGGAGAGGCACCGTGGGCCGGAGGTGCTGTCGGCTTGGCCGGCTGCTCGCGTGGTGATGCGCTTGAAGTGGACGGCGCACGCTCCCGCGGCGTGGAGGACGACGAGGAGGACGTCGGGCGGGGGGCTGGGGTGGAAGCTTGGCCGCGTCCTGCAAAAGAGTTAGCGCGTGTCGACGATCGCCGTCCCTGCACTTTACGTTCAGCTTTGCAAGCAAATGCAAACAAAGTGGTCATATCATCATATTCCTTGTAATCAAGGATGTCCTGAATTTCACAATTCAAACCACCCCTAAAACGTGCCATAGCAGCGTCCTCCTGCTCAACTAAACCACAACGAATCATGCCCTTTTGTAACGCTTGGTAATATTCCTCAACAGTTTGGGAACCTTGCTGAAATCGTTGCATTTGGTTGAGCAAGTCACGGGCATAATAAGAAGGAACAAATCTGTGACGCATGGCAGTTTTTAGTTCATCCCAAGTGGTGGGAGTGTTATCGGAAAATTTTTGTTTATATTCACGCCACCAAATTAAAGCAAAATCAGTAAATTCACTAATAGCAGCCTTAACTTGTAGATGAGCAGGAATATCATGGCATGAAAATTTCTGTTCGACCTCTAATTCCCAATCAAGATAAGCAGCAGGATCATATTTGCCATTAAAGGATGGAATGCGAAATTTGATCTTAGCAAAGGAATCAGGAGGTGGGACACGTACCCTGCGTGCACGACCGCGGCGACCACCATCGTCCAGTTCCGTATCACCGCCATAGTCGCGCGCCTGCTGCAACTCCGTTAGCTGCGTGGTCAAGGTCTCAAGACGAGTCATGATCGTCTCGAGTGTGG
The DNA here is from genome assembly GCA_001182835.1 of Oropetium thomaeum. NCBI lineage: Eukaryota > Viridiplantae > Streptophyta > Magnoliopsida > Poales > Poaceae > Oropetium > Oropetium thomaeum. The sequence continues at coordinate 765,063 of LFJQ01000084.1, forward strand.
CGTGGGCGGCCGTTTGAGCGAGGTCGATCTGGTCGAAACGCTCGGTCGATGAAGCAACCGTGGAATCCAGCCGTTCATGCAGCGTCTTGATGTCGCCGGCAAGGCCTTCTACGTGCGCGTGCACGTCCTGTAGTGTAGTGTCCGTCTTGGCGTCATCTCCTGCCATTGTTAGTGCAAACACGAAACAGCAACGGAGAGGACACTATGATAGCAGGTGTATGGTGGGGGGAAATCGCTCAAAACGACGCTCTTATCAAATTCTTACCCGTTCTTACCAAGCACACAGGGGTGAGCTGCAACCAACAGGTAAAACCGGTGAAAGATTGGAGGAGCGATTGCCTGGAGAACAGAACCTGCTCGTAGTAGAAATATGTGTAGTTCTGGGCAGGCTGCACTCAAGACAAGGATTAGCACGATCAAACAATAACTGCAAAGTTGAATAATAGTGCTAAACATGTATGGACGCTGCTGGAAACAAGTGCGAGAAGGAGGCAAAGGTGAGGAACCGCTGGAGGCCGCACGACTAGGGATAGTCTGGTTCGGTTACGATCGGCCAAACAAAACCGATCAAGAGAAGACAACTGTGCCTTGTTGTTCTGGTTTTTTTTTTCTTTCTTTTTTTTTCTTTTCTTTTTCTTCTTTTTTTTTTCACACACTCTTTCTGTTTTTTTTTTGATTGCACACTTGGCCTTTTATATTTTGTTTTTCCTTTTTTTTTTTGACCGGAAAGAAAACACGGCAGGAGTCCGGACCGAACGGACACAGCAGGGCCGAAACCGATCTGAACTCAGCGGCGTACACGGCGCGTCCGAGCAGGATTCTGTGCACGGCGCGGCCGGCAGAGATGCAGCCGAGGTGTGACCAAGGCAGGCGTGATCGTCTGGGACTCTTGCGGAGCGCGGCGTGACCTGGTAGGAGGCGCACACAGCAAACACACCGCGGCGGACACGGCCTGGACTCTTACGCGCGCGGCAGCACACAGCAGATGGAAACAATCTGGACTCACGCGCACCGCACGGGAACGAGCTGGACTCTCGCGCGCGGCAGCAGATTGCGTAGTACACGACAGGGGGGTTGGTGGGGATGTAGGGTTTGTGGTGGCTATAACAGATGAGAAAAATCAAAACACAAGTAACCAGCAACAACGAACGCACAAGCACACAAATTCAACAATGCAAATTACTGATCGAAAGTGCGAGGCGCAAGGGGTGCTGGGATAAAAGATCTAACCTGAAAATTTTTGGTTGTTTGTGGACTAGGATGAACGAAAAACACACGATAAACTCACCGAGAAACACTGGAATCTGATACCACTTGATAGAACTGGCGTGTCCGATCTTTCGGTGAGTGAAGATAACTTGATTTGGTGGAAGTAGACCCTCACGATCCGACTACGACGAGCAAGCCCGAGGCGCCAATGCAATCGCTGAACCAACTCCCGATGGTTACCAACCTTGCTGGTGCAAGATCAGCCTGATCACGAAGATCGTTTCCTGCGCGCAATCGAAGAACGAGCAAGAAAGAGATGCAAGCAATCTGATGTATTACTTGAAGGTGGAGTTCTGAATACACGTGGCAGCGTTGTAATGCGTGCGATGGCTGTAGCGAAAGCTAACAATTAAACAAAACTCGAGTCTAAACAGCGGTGGCTGTGTGGAATATAAAGTAGGGACGTCCTAGGGTTGAAGGCGGCCAGGGGTTGGACGCCCACAACTTGGGCTTAAGGCCCAACACGTTACATGGCCAAATTGGCCCAAACAGGTGACGCAGCACCTTGCTGTGGTCACACAGAATGATCCACGGACCTTCTAGAGCTGGGACCAGAACCAAAATGATGGCGTCGTCGTCTCCTTTCCAACGAGTCCAAGATCTCCCCATTTCGACGTCGTATGAGGGAGTTATGATCGAAACATCGAGGACGTGTCTGCTGAATCCGAGGGCGACGTGGCAGTTGAGTTGGAGATGAGTTGCAACTTGGAGAAGGCCATGGCGTCGGTGTGTTCGTTCCTTAGCAGCATGACGAAGTTCAGCTCTCGTGCACGGGCTCGAGTGATTGGCCCTTGATATGGAGGCGCCACTGGAGTTGCGTCCGACTCGGTCACAGCTTGAGGGAGCGCAGGCGCAGGTGCTGCTGTTTGAGAGTCGATGTCCTCATCATTCAACTTTAGTTAAGGTTAATTTGACATTTTTCATCGGTTAAACATTATTTAATTTCTTCGACTATTAAGCTAGGGTTAAAATGAAAATTTTAATTCCACCTCAAGATTATATTTAGTTGATAGCACTCTCTGGAATAAGCATTTTGAGCTTTGGGTGGGGCCTAGATGAATTTTCTAGATTTTATAAAAATTCATCATAATTCTGGTTTTTAAATTTTATAAAATCAGAAAGCCATAGTAAATTTTAGAATAAAATTATAAAATTTTATGTGGTCACTCATGAGCATCAAATGTACAACTTTTCTTTTGGATCTAATCTTTTGAATGACTTATACAATGTATTTTAGAAAAAGGTACTTTAACTAGGCAGATTGAAGTAATTTAATAGCATTACATGCAACTTTGTGGTCCTAAAATCCTCCTAAAATCCCAGAAGGTGTGTAATATCATGGTGTATTTGTGGATCAAAGATCAGCCCTAGAACTGCTCGAGAATTCAATTTAAAATTCAAGAACAGAAAAGAGTGTTCTAATTAATTCTGCAAATTTTTGGCCTTTCTCTAAAAAGTGCTTTAACATAAAATTAGTTTATTGTTGAAGAATTCATGTAAAATTAGGTTCGTTATTTTTTAGATTTTCCATGATTTGTTACATGCTTAACAATCTCTGGATGATTAAAGGAAATTAGAGAAATCAATGGAACAATGGCACAAACAGAGGCGGCACGGCAGGGTGGTGCTCCGGTGAGATTCTCGCCGGAGAAAGGAAGCTAGGGCAAGAAAGGAGTCGTCGTGGAGCTTCACCTTGAGTCACTGCACAGATTTGAGGATGGAGGCCACGGGGAAGAGGGGAACAAGGCCGGCGACGTGGAGCTCGAGGCGGCGTTAATGGCGGCCGGGGTGGTGGCGCGAGGCATTCTTCGTCAACGGCGATGAACTGCGGCCACAAACTTTTCAATTGGGTGCGCAAGGACTAGGAGAAATAGCCGGAGAAAGGAATTGAATAATCAAGCTACCGTGGCGACGAATTTTAGGGAATGGTGGCCGCCGGTGAGATGTTCGGCCGAAAAACAGCGTGGCAGCGTTTCGGAGAAACGGCAGTATGGCTGGGGCTCTTGGTGTTTGGAGAGCTTCATGGGGTGGAGGGAAACTTAGGAGGCACGGTGGTGCGGCTTGGAACTCGCCGGAGTGATCTGTCGACGTGGGGCAGCAATGGCGGCGGCGTGCTGTGTGTCGGCAGAGCTCGCGCGAAGAGGAAAAACGGGGGGGGGGGGGGGGGGGGGGAAGGAATGGCAGCGCTCGGCTTTATGCTTGAAGGAGAGCGTGAGGGAGGGAGAGAAAGGAGCAGAGGAGGCTGCGGCCGGCAAAGGGGCGTGGGAGGCGGCTAGGGCGGCGCAAGGGACGGCGTGCGGGCGGTGCAAGGGCGGCTTGGGCCGCGCATAACAAAGAAGGAGAGAGAGAGAGAGAGAGAGAGAGAGAGAGAGAGCGGGAGAGAGAACCAGGCACTTGAATCCGATGACGTGTGAAGCACAGACCGGGGAAAGCTGTGTCGGGCGGGGCGTTCTGCCGCCCGCCGCTCGATCGGGCGGGTGGCGGGCATTGTAGCCCGCCCGACAACAGTCCGATTGATTTTTTTTTAAACCTGGAATGCAAATCAATGAAATGGCACACTTCCTGAGCTTACAAATTTTTGAAAATGTTTGTGCAAGTTCAAGAATTTATTTGGAGCATTTTTCATTTAGGGTTCAAGTTATGATTTGGCTTCTAAAAATTCTTGAATTTCCAAGATTATGTCCGCTTGGGTGAATTTTTAAGAGGTCTAAATCTTTTCTAAAAATCTTGAATAATTTCCCAAAATTCTATTTTGAAGTGCACTTAATTGTTATGGAAAAATATGGCTAAGGTTCTGTGGAAATTTGGACGGTCACGAATTAGGGTTTAGGTTTGGTCCCTGTTAACAGGATTTCGACACTGTTAGATGATTTTCTCCCGACTTTACTATAGTGTTCTTTCGTGTGCCAAAGTTTTCATAGTGATTTCTTAGAGCATTTTAAACATCATTTCATTTTACTTCAAATGTCGATTTTGCTTTTACGTGTGAAAATTACCGATTAGGGTTTTAGTGTGTCGATTTAAACCCTGGTGACACCTGGGGTGTCACAGCCCTCCCCCTTAAAGAAATCTCGTCTCGAGATTTATGAGCAGGAAAGGGGGAGGAGAAATTTAGGGATCATGGTATGGTTTCATACTAGATCACAAGGAACATATTTAGATATGTGAAAAGTTTAATACGGATAGGAAAGAATATGGTAGTCTCGATCTCGGTTGGAATCATGCTGCATGATCTAAACGGGTCAAAATGGCTTGGTACCATAATATGGAAGTGAGATGACAAACTATGACTTTGCGCCCAGCAGACTTAGTGTCTGGCTCCTCTATGGTCTTTTTGGTAATTGTCCCATCTGTGCGCGTTGAAGTCAATGGCCTTAGTGCTGGTCGTTTAAAATTTCACGACAAAATATGGTGGGGATGTGGTAGGTGGGGGGGGGGGGGTTGTTCGAGTGTGGTCGCAATATGGCAGGGTCTGGCGTTAGAGCATGCCATCTTGTCTTTGACTCCAAACTAGGGTGGCCCGGATATTGGCCTCCTAAAAAGGGTCAGCTGTAGGCGGGATCAGGGACATGGTTGGTTGCACAAAGGAGAGAAGTCAAGCACAATACGGCTAGGAATGGACTATAGTATTCTTGTAAGGAGCTGGTTATTGGTCAAGATAAGGAATCTCCAATCACAGCATTATTCATCCCGGTTACGTACTTCGGATAATACGCCATCCGTTCAGAAGAATGTTGGGATTAGGATTTTCCCCATCTGTTCAGAAGATGCCCTCATCATATCACTCCTTTGGCTTTGAGAAGCGCCTGGGGGAACCAGCACATTTCAAAAGCAAAATTGTGATCTTCTGAGAACAGAACCTCTCAGTAAGGATGAGTTAGGGGATAATGAATCATCAAAGTCTATGAAAATATAAAAGGATGGTTTTGCGGATGATGGCTACAAGTTTATAGGGACTCTCGCTTGTTCAAAGGAGATAAGATTTCAAGTGATTGGAAGGATATTCCTAAGTAATTGATTTTAGCTATGATGTGGCTCCGGAACAAACAAAAGGAAAAGCTTCACTTCAACAGTTTAGGCGGTTTACATGTGAATGCTAACTTGGCTACCACAAAATTTATTCTGATCAAGCAACGGTTTCACATAATTTTCCTATTCCGTAATGAATATTTCCCTGCATTCCTTTACATTTTATTGGTTAGTATGTAAAGTTTCTGATTCTAAAGTTGTCGGACGTGGAAAGGTGAATTTGGAGCTAGGTAATGACAGTTTGTTAACTTCATCAAGTATTCCCTTTAAAGGTTTTTTTTTTTTGATGCTAACCAAATGGCCATGTTTGTTCCATAGTCATATCCATTTCCTCATTTATAACCACACAGATAGTCCAAGGGCCTTTACCATCTAAGTTGACCTGTCAAGGAGACAATCTTCTCATCGAGGGCAGTGCTGCAAAACGGCTCAATCTCGACAAAGAGTTCTAGTTAGGACTTGCTTGTTGAATTTGGTGCTATGTATACTTTATGACGGGATCTAGAAGAGGCTCTTCTATTCTGGAAAGTGCTACAGCCATTATTGATGAAACTTTTGCTCCTGGATGGTTTTAGTATAATTTTGAAGGATTTCATCGTTCTTAGGTTTTGGAAAATTTGAGATATGTGAAGACTCAGATCAGTCGAATAGCTAGATGATATCGGAGGATCAACCACAAAAACTATCAACCCCAAGAAGGATACGAGGGTGATTTGTTGAAGTGTACAAGAATGGCTCTGAAACACATGAGTTGCATGTCTAGAAGGAACCCTGAAACCGAACATTTTCTCAGGCCTTAAGAGGTGTTATCGAAGAATTTAGTTTTCACCAGGATGCAACCTCATGTCGTTTGAATGAGAAAGCTATGACTGATAACCTTCATAGGAGGTGACAAGGCTTTGCTTCCAGACACGGTCTCACGGTTTGGTCAAGGTGATTCACTTGGCAATAAGGATTGATAGGTGCAAAATATCCAAGTGGTAGAGGATTTCCTGACTTCTCCATGTTGCACTCATTCATATCCCCATGACGAGTGAATGGAGGCCAGTCTAGAAAAGAGCACTAAGATATGGAAGATTTTCTAGTATGAGGTGAACCTTTCCCCTTAAAGCAAAATGGCTTGAAAACAATTTACGGTTGGTTTTTCTTTTGATTCCGAAGGCTTTGGGTTTGACCCTAACATGATTCTACCCAAGTGATGTTCACAATTCTGAAATGACTTCTTGACACCCTTTATTTAGTTACACATCTTATTAAACTGTTAAGTTATGTTCCAGTTATTACTTAAATTCAACAAGTGAATTTGTTATAGTTAGCCTTTTTCTGTTAACCAGCAATTGTTTTCCCTTTTGTTAGGTGGTTTTATTTGGTTTACAAATTTTAGTATGCAATGCAATCCTACATCGGCCTATCGTCCTCACAAAAGCAAAAAGAATACGCATAGGCGGTGGCAGAATCGCACTCAAGTTAGCCGTTACTACACGTTTCTTACGATATCGCGGTTAGCGTACCTGCAGAAAATGGCATCACAGGCAGTGCAACAATATATATCAAAAGTAAATACAACAACCCATATCATTGTCATATGGGTCGCCACGAGTAGGTCACGTACGGGGATCACGTGTCTGACCTTCCCTGCGCGGCGACAGACTGCACTTTACCTCAGGCAGCGGAGGTATGAGAGTGTTCCGCAAAACCGAAGTCGTGAGGAACAAACTCATCTCTTGTGTGCCAAAGACACAAGACTCCACTGTTGCGAAGGTCTGCATTCGCAACAGGTCCGTAACCCACACCTCGTACGGTAGAGGGCCGCTTCTCTCCCTAAACGGCAAGGGGGCGTACTATGTTACAGCGAACATAATACCTCCTTCCATACCACCATGGTATAGAACGCTACTGCTGCGGATGCAACAGGGATTTCTCGACCTTTCACCGCAGTCGAGCGGCGTACCTTACCTTGCTTACCTGAGCGTAGGTGCGTCGTTACAGAAAAGTAAATCTAAACTGGGTTTTGTTAGCTCCTACACTAGGTTAGCTTGCCACCTGATAACCTATTAACTAATAGGGCGCGTACCTCACTCGCACGTAAATTTTCGAAAATATGTCTTAAACGTTGTATCGTTTCCCAACACGGCTCTGATACCAAAGCTGACACGACCCGCCCAGAAAACATCGTCTCGGGACGGATCCGGTCAGTCGTTAAGCCAAGATCTTTGTTGGGCAACGCTCGGCGAAGCGAGCGTACACACGATACAACACAGGCAGGGATAAACAGCAGTAATTTACAAGAAGAGGGAACTTGATACATCATTGGTTCATGAATTTAAAGTTAAATATTACAATGTTTCAGAGTACGCAGAAATTTTGAAAACGAAAAACAGCGGAAGACTAAAACTATTACAACTCCGACACTCAGACTTAAGCAAAAGCACGAGCCGTGCCCACGGGCGTCATGCTACTAGCCACTTCAACATTCAACGCGGCGACTCGCACAACTCCCACTGGAGGTTCCCAAACTCGAGGGGAGGCTCCTCCCAATGGAAGCTACCAGCTGGCTCCTGCATGACGGCGCCTGAAAACCACAAAACGCTAACGCGTGAGCTTCTAAGAAGCTCAGCAAGACTTACCCGACAAAAGGCTGACTACAGCCGACTCCTAGACATGAAGGCTGATGGGGTAGGTTTATTGCCAAAAAGGACTCGCAGCCTATACTACTCTTGTCAAATTTTAGCACAAGTTAAGTGATTAGGAAAAATAAATTTAGTTAGCACTGAGCTAAACAGACATAACAGAATCAATAATAGCAATAAGAGTATTCATAGTTCATTCTCATGGTGATTCACCTATTTTACTAAAATGTGGTGCGTTTCACGAGCATGCCCACTAACTGGGGGCGACAGCGGTTCGAAACGATTTTATACCCTGCAGGGGGAAACCTGACCGTACGACACGTGCGTGTCCCGGACTCGCACGTGGCAACCGTTCACACCAGCTCCTGCAACGTCAATTCCAGCCTACGCATGCCTTAGCAGCGCCGCGTCCCACCAGACAACGCGTCCCAGACGGTTTCTGTGGAGTTCCCACGCTGCCCACCCCAGATCTCCTCCTAGTCAGACACCGTAGGGCAGGTTCGACGTTGCAATCACTAGGCTACATAGGTTTACTGGGGCCCATAACACCCAGCATACGACCAGTACGTTCAACACTCGATCAGTCTCGGACCACACGGATCAGACAAGTCTACGGTCACCCTGGACCCAGTCCAGTCGCCGACCTACTTTGTATCCTGTCTGACCCTCAAACTTTTATCTTTCTTACTGATTCACATTAGTGTGGCCCATCTCATAAAATAGCTTCAATCAACAACCTATCCTTTCGCGAGCAGCATCCACTCTGCTCGACTTCTACCGGCAACTATCTGCTAAGCATAGCATACTAGGGGTATCTATACAAGCTACCGTCAGGGTTTCCTATGGGAAACAATGCAACTATGGTTTCAATCAACTCCTAGCACCTAATGCACAAACAAGACACCCTGAGTTGTAAAAGTAAAAGTTTTAAATTCGGTTGTGCACCGGGGCTTGCCTGGTTCTTCGGTGTTGTTGCAGACTTCGTCGGCGGGGGTCGAAGAACTTGGATCCGCAGCTACCTCGTTAGCGTCAGAATCTACATGATGCAGTAGGATTATAATAAGTTTAATGAAAATGAAACTTGTTATTATTATCAATAGTGACCTAGGGTTTAGATTAGTGGCGCCCAGAATTAGGGTTAACCCTAATTACTCGACGCCGTTGATTAAATCAAATCTTAATCCGGAATGATGTTTAAAGAATTTATTCAACTCTCATAAGGTGACTTTAGTTTGCATGTTCAACATCTTAAACCCTGGTTAAGTTAATTTGACACTTTCCATTGATTAAGCATTATTTAATTCTTCGGCTATTAAATTAGGGTTAGAAATGAAAATTTTAATTCTTCCTCAAGATTATTTTTATTTGGTAGTACTCCCTGGAATAAGCATTTTGGCCTTTGGTTGGGGCCTAGATGAATTTTCTATATTTTATAAAAATTCATCGAAGTTCCTGTTTTTAAATCTTGTAAAATCAGAAAGCACTAGTAAACATTAGAATAAAATTATGAAACTTTATGTGAGCATTCCTGAGCACCAGATCTACAACTTTTCTTTTGGGTCTAGCCTTTTAAATGACTTTTACAATGTACTTTAGAAAATGCTATTTAAACTAGGCAGATTGAGGTTATTTAATAGGGTTAGATGTCATTTTGTGTTCCTAAAATCTTCATAAAATTCCAGAGTGTGTGTAATACCATGTTGTACTTGTGGATCAAAGGTTAGCCCTAGCATTGCTCTAGAACTCAAGTAAAATTTCAAAAACAGAAAGGTGTGTTTCTAATTAATTCTGCAAATGTTTGGTGATTTGTTAAAAAGTGTTTTAACAGAAAATTAGTACTTTCGCGAGGGTTCTAAAAAATTTTGGTTTGGCATTTTTGGATCTTCCTGTGATTTTCTAGGGTTTTTAGAAGACAGAGCAATAATCTGGAAATTAAATAGGAAAAAAGAAAAACAGTGAACAGTCTCCGGTGAGCTCCGGCGATCAATTCCCGACGATGGGGTGGTCGCCGGCCGTCGAACCTTGGCTTTTCATGATCCTCACGACATGACGAAACTCGGCAACATGGTATTTATCAAGGTTGGGCACGGAAGAGGGGGTCTCACCGTGGGGGTGCCTCGGGGCGGCGGCGAAATCAAAATTCCGTCGAGGGGGGCTCGCCGTCGGAGGATTGGAAGGTGCCGTGAGCTTCACGAGGTGGAGAGGGGGTGAATTGATGAAGGAATTTGACTGAAATTGAGTGAAGGTGGTGTTTCGCCGAGAGGGGGCGGCAATGGCGCCGGCGGCCGAGAGCAGGAGAAATTGGGGGTGCTTCGCGCGGGGGGGGAGAGAAATTGGAGGAGGAGGGGAAGAATTGAGGAGGAGTTGCGCCAATTTAAAGGGGAAAATGGGGTAGGGAAGAGTAGGGGGGGGGCAGTAGGGGCGGGGCCTCATGGCGGCAGTGAGGTGGCTCCCTGGGCGGCTCGGGCTCGGGGCAGAGAAACGCGAGAGAGAGAAGGAGCTAGAGAGAGAGAGCGAGGGGGGGGTGAGTGAGAGAGAGAAGCACCGAGGCTTGAATGCGACGTGGGGAGGGGGCACGCAGCCGTGTCGGGCGTTATGGCCGGGCGGCCGGGCGGCGCTGCTGCTCTGCTGCGCCCTGTTGTCGGGCGGGCGGGCACTGTAGCCCGCCCGGCAACAGTCTCTTTCTTTTTTTTTTATTCTTCATTAATGCTGGAAGTAATTTAATGATTTGGCACTCTTCCCAAGATCAAAAAATTTTGAAAATTTTTGTACAAGCTCAGGAATTTATTTGGAACACTTTTCATTTAAGGTTCAAGTCATGATTTGGCTTTTAAAATTCTTTAATTTCTAAGTTGATTATAGCTCGTGTGAATTTTTAAGAGGTTTGAATCTTTTCCAAAAATCTTGAATAATTTCCCAAAATTCTATTTTGAAGTGTTCTTAATTGTTATGTAAAAATATAGCTAGGGTTCTGTGGAAGTTTTGATGGTCAAGAGTCAGGGTTTGGATTTCGTCCTGTTAACGAGATTTCGACACTGTTATTTGAAATTTCTCCGGATTTTGCTAAAGTGCTCTGTTGTTTGTCAAATTTTTCATAGTGCCTCCTTAAAGTATTTTAAACAATATTTCTTATTATCTCTACGACTGAATCTGCTTTAAAGTGAGTGAAATTAGGGATTAGGGTTTCGAATTGGAGTGTGAAAACTATGTAGTGTGGAGCTGAGGGTCCCTGTTTGGTGAAAGTGTTCAAACTTAAATTATTAAAATCATTGCCTAGGTTAATGGAAGTGTTTTAAGCAGCATTGCTCATTAGTTCACGTGCTAGTTTTGCTCAAAAGTGCCAAAATTTCTTTTTAGGGTTTACGATTTGCCGGTGACTTTTTAAGTGACACCTGGGGTGTCACACCCAGAAAGCCTCTTCTTGGGACGGCTCCGGTCGGTCGTTGATGAGCCAGGATCCTGTTGGGCAACGGTCGGCGAAGCGAGCGTACACACGATACAATACAGGAAGGAATAAACAGCAATAATTTATAAGGAGAGGGAAATTAATACAACATTAATTCATGGATTAAAACTTAAATCTTACAAATGATTCAGAGTGCGCAAATAAAGTTTTGAAGACGCAACAGCGGAAGACTCGATCGTTACCTACTTTGACACTCATACATAAGCAAAAGCATGCACCGTGCCCAGGGACGTCATGCTACTGGTCACTTCAAAGTTACTACAGCGACTCACACAGTTCCCACTGGAGGTTTCCAACCTCGGAGTGAGACTCCTCCCACTGGATGCTATCGTCTTGGTTCTGCATGACGGCGCCTGAAAACCACATATCGCTAACGCGTGAGCTTCTAAGAAGCTCAACAAGGCTGACCCGTCAAAAATGGCTGACTACAGCCGACTTCTAGACATGAAGGCTGATGGGGGTGGGTTTACTTGCAAAAACGAACTCGCAAGCCTGTACTATTCTTGGTCAAGTTTTAGCACAGGTCAAGTGATTAAAATGTAACTTTAATTAGCACTAAACTAATCAAGCATAATAGGAGTAACAAAAGTAATGGAATCATCATAGCATCATCCTTATATTATCCCAACTTATTTACTAAAATGTGACAGAGAGTCCAAGTAAACTCATAGCTGAGAGCGACAGCGATTCGAACCGGTTTTTATACCTCTGTAGGGTCAACCTAATCATACGACACGTGCGCGTCCCAGACCACACGTGGCAACCGTTCACACCAGCTCCTGCAACGTCAATTCCGTCCTATGCCTGCCTCAGCAGTGCCGCATCCCACCAGACAACACGTCCCAGATGGTTTCTGTGGAGTTCCCACGCTGCCCACCCCAGACGCCTCCGATTCAGACACCATAGGGTAAGTTCGACGTTGCATTTACTAGGCTACGTAGGTTTACTAGGCCCCATTATTTCCAGCATATGATTAGTACATTCAATACTTGCCCAACTGTGCCACACGGATCAGACAGACTACGGTCACCCTGGTCCCGGACCAGTCGCCGACCTACTTGTACCCAGTCTGACCCTCAATCTTTTATCTTTCCTTATTTATTCACAACCATGTGTCATGTCTCAGGTGATAGTTTCATTCAATATCCTACCAATCGCGAGCAGCGTCCACTCTGCTCGACTTCTACCGGTAATACCTGCTAAGCGTAGCATGCTAAGGGGTATCTATACCAGCTACCATTAGGGTTTTCTATGGAAACAAATGCAACTAAGGTTTCAATCAACTCCTAACATCTTAATGCACAAACATGACACACTTAGTTATAAAAGAAAAATTTAAATCCTGGTTGTGCACCGAGGCTTGCCTGGTTCTTCGGAGCTGACGTTGACTTCTTCGGCAGAGATCGAGGATCCGAGATCTGCAACTACTTCGTGCGCTTCGGAGTCGGGAAAGGTGACGGTGGCGGCGGCGAGGTGATGTTCCCGACGAATGGAGCGAGATTCCCGAGAGCTGAGAGCACCGTTAGCGTGAGCGTGCTCTCGGCGGCAAAGGCAGCGGTGGCAACCGAATGCGAGTAAGAGGGAATGGCGCGGGCGCTGTGGAGGAAAAAGGAAGGGGAAGAGGAAGAGTGTGCACGCATTTTATAAAGCGGTGGAGCGGGGACAGGGGTGGCAGTTGGCAAGCGCCAGGAGTGGGCGGCTCAGGCGGTGGAGTGTTGCAGTGGAGGTTTTGCCGCGCACGAGGGAGAGGGGAGGGAGAGGGGAGGGAGAGGGAGAGGAGTAATGGAGAGGATCTTTGGCGGGATTCTTGCTCGACGATTTGAAGCCTCAGCGCCGAAGGGAGAGCCGATCGGCAGGGAAGGCTGCCCTGCCGCTCGCCGGTTGGTCGTGGCGGGCGGCCAGGTACTGTTGCGCTTCTCCTTTTTCTCTTTTTTTTTTGATTTTTGTTATTAGTTCAAATTTTGAATCCCAATTCAATTGAAAGTCATGCTCCCCGAGTTCTAAAATTTTTGAAAATTTTTGTGTATGGTCAGGGATTTATTTGGAACACTTTTTATTTAAGGTTCAAGTTCTGACTTGGCTCCTAAAATTTCTTGAATTTCCAAGATGATTTTTGTTTGCGTGAATTTTAAATAGGTCTAAATATTTTCCAAAAATTCTAAATAAATTCTCAAAATTCCATTTTGAAGTGACTTAAATTTTTATGCAAAAATATGGCTAGGGTTTTATGATAATTTTGACAGGTCATTAGTTAGTGTTTGGGTTTCTCCTGTTAACAAAATTTTCGACCCTGTTAGATGAAGCCTTTCCGGGCCTAGCTATAGTGTTTTGTTGTTGGCCAAAAATTTTTGTAGTGATCTTTTAGAGTATTTTAGACAACATTTCTTTTCCTTCCAGTGTAAATTTGCTTTTAGGTGTATATTTTTCGATTAGGATTTAAAGTTGTCGATTTGGTTCCTGGTGACACCTGGGGTGTCATAGTGTTATGGGCCCCAGTAAACCTATGTAGCCTAGTGATTGTAACGTCGAACCTGCCCTACGGTGTCTGACTAGGAGGAGATCTGAGTGGGCAGCGTGGGAACTCCACAGAAACCGTCTGGGACGTGCTGTCTGGTGGGATGCGGCGCTGCTAAGGCATGCGTAGGCTGGAATTGACGTTGCAAGAGCTGGTGTGAACGGTTGCCGCGTGTGAGTCTGGGACACGCATGTGTTGTGCGATTCGGTTTCCCCCTACAGGGTATAAAATCGTTTCGAACCGCTGTCGCTCCCAGTTAGTGAGCATGCTCCTGAAACGCACCACATTCTAGTAAATAGGTTGAGACACAATGAGAATGAATTATGATGACTACTATTGTATTGTTGCTTCTATTATGATTAATTAGTCTAGTGCTAATTAAAATTACATTTTAATCACATAACCTGTGCTAAAATTTGACCAAGAGTAGTATAGGCCTGCGAGTCCTTTAGCAAGTAAACCCACCCCCATCAGCCTTCGTGTCAAGGAGTCGGCTGTAGTCGGTCATTTTTCTCGGGTCAGTCTTGTTTAGCTCCTTAGAAGCTCACGCATTAGCGGTATGTGGTTTTCAGGCACCAACATGCAGGACCAAGCTGGTAGCACCCATTGGGAGGAGTCCCCCCCTGAGATCGGGAACCTCCAGTGGGAGTTGTGCAAGTCGCCGCGGTGAACATTGAAGTGGCTAGTAGCACGATGCCCGTGGGCACGGTGCATGCTTTTGCTTAAGTCTGAGCGTCAGAGTCTGTAATCGATGAAGTCTTCCGCTGTTGTTTTTAAAACTTTAATTGCGTACTCTGATTCACTGTTAGACTTAAGTTTCAAACTATGAACCAAGGATGTGTTAAGTTCTCTCTCCTTGTAAATCATTACTGTTTATTCCTGCCTGTGTTGTATCGTGTGTACGCTCGCTTCGCCGAGCGTTGCCCAACAGGATCCTGGCTCATCGACCGACCGGATCTGTTCGAGACGAGGTTTCTGGGCAGGTCTGTGTCAGCTTTGGTATCAGAGCTGTGTTGGGAAACGATACAACGTTTAAGGCATATTTTTAAAAATTACGTGCGAGTGAGGTACGAGCCCTATTAGTTAATAGGTTATCAGGTGGCAAGCTAACCAAGATGAGGAGCTAACTAAACCCAGTCTAGATTTACTTTTCTGTAACGACGTACCTACGCTAAGGTAAGCAAGGTAAGGTACGCCGCTCGACTGCGGTGAAAGGTCGAGAAATTCCTGTTGCATCCGCAACAGTAGCGTTCTATACTATGATGGTATGGCAGGAGGTATGATGTTCGCTGTAACATAGTACGCCCCCTTGCCGTTTAGGGAGAAACGCGAACCTCTACCGTACGAGGTGTGGGTTACAGACCTGTTGCGAATGCAAACCTTTGCAACAGTGGAGTCTTGTGTCTTTGGCACACAAGAGATGAGTTTGTTCCTCACGACTTCGGTTTTGCGGAACACTCTCATACCTCCGCTGCCTGAGGTAAAGTGCAGTCTGTCGCCGCGCAGGGAAGGTCGGACACGTGATCCCCGTACGTGACCTACTCGGGGCGACCCATATGCCAATGATATGGGTTGTTTTTACTTTTGATATATATTTATATTGAACTGCCTGTGATGTCATTTTCTGCAGGTACACTAACCTCGGTATCGTAAGAAACGTGTAGTAACGTCTAACTTGAGTGCGATTCTGCCACCGCCTACGCGTATCCTTTTTACTTTTGTGAGGACGTATAGGCCAATGTAGGATTGCATTGCATATTATAATTGGAAACCAAATAAAATCACCTAATAAAAAGGAAATCAATTGCTGGTTAACAGAAAAAGGCTAACCTTAACGATTAACTTGTTGAATTTAAGTGATAACTGGAACATAAGTTAACTCAACAGTTAATAAGAGGGGTAACTAAAGAAAGGGTGTCAAGAAGTCATTTCAAATTGTGGGTATTATTTATGTATAATCATGTTAGGGTCAAACCCAAAGCCTTCAGAATCAAAAAAAAAACCAACCTTAAATGTTTTCAGACCATTTCACTTTAAGGGGAAAGGTTCACCTCATCCTAGAAATTCTTTATATCTTAATGATCTTTTCTGGATTGGCCTCTGCTCACTTGTCATGAGGATGTGAGTGAGTGCAATATGAAGGCGTCGGAAAAATCCTCTACCACTTGAATATTTTTCACCTATCAATCTTTATTGCCAAGTGAACCGTTTTGACCGAACCGTGGAACCGTGTCCAAAAGCAGAACCTTGTTGCTTCCTGCGAAAGTCCTCAGTCTCGACTTTCTCATCCAAACGACATGAGGTTGCATCCTAGTAAAACTAAACTCATTCGATAACCCCCCAAGGGCGTGAGAAAATGCCCATGTTTTCAAGTTTACTTGTAGGCATGGACTCTTGTGTTTCAAAGCATATTCTTGTACACTTCAATAATCACCTTCGTATTCCTTCTTGGGGATTGATAGTTTTTGTGGTCAATCCTCTGATATCATCTTACTATTCGACAAATCGAGTCTTCACACACTTCAATTTACCAAAATCTAGGAACGATAAAATCCTTCAAACTTATACTAAAACCATCCAGGAGCAAAAGTTTCATCAATAATGGCTGTAGCACTTTCCGGAATAGAAGAGCTCACCTATACCTCCCATAGAGAATACATGGCACCAAATTCAACAAGCAAGTCCTAATAGAACTCTGTGTCAAAAATTGAGCCTTTGTGCAGTACTGCCCTCGATGAGCCTTTGTGCTTCTCTCTCTCACTCACCCCCCCTCGCTCTCTCTCTCTAGCTCCTTCTCTCTCTCGCGTTTCTCTGCCCCGAGCCCGAGCCGCCCAGGGAGCCACCTCACTGCCGCCATGAGGCCCCGCCCCTACTGCCCCCCCCTACTCTTCCCTACCCCATTTTCCCCTTTAAATTGGCGCAACTCCTCCTCAATTCTTCCCCTCCTCCTCCAATTTCTCTCCCCCCCGCGCGAAGCACCCCCAATTTCTCCTGCTCTCGGCCACCGGCGCCATTGCCGCCCCCTCTCGGCGAAACACCACCTTCACTCAATTTCAGTCAAATTCCTTCATCAATTCACCCCCTCTCCACCTCGTGAAGCTCACGGCACCTTCCAATCCTCCGACGGCGAGCCCCCCTCGACGGAATTTTGATTTCGCCGCCGCCCCGAGGCACCCCCACGGTGAGACCCCCTCTGCCGTGCCCAACCTTGATAAATACCATGTTGCCGAGTTTCGTCATGTCGTGAGGATCATGAAAAGCCAAGGTTCGACGGCCGGCGACCACCCCATCGTCGGGAATTGATCGCCGGAGCTCACCGGAGACTGTTCACTGTTTTTCTTTTTTCCTATTTAATTTCCAGATTATTGCTCTGTCTTCTAAAAACCCTAGAAAATCACAGGAAGATCCAAAAATGCCAAACCAAAATTTTTTAGAACCCTCATGAAAGGTACTAATTTTCTGTTAAAACACTTTTTAACAAATCACCAAACATTTGCAGAATTAATTAGAAACACACCTTTCTGTTTTTGAATTTTTACTTGAGTTCTAGAGCAATGCTAGGGCTAACCTTTGATCCACAAGTACAACATGGTATTACACACACTCTGGAATTTTATGAAGATTTTAGGAACACGAAATGACATCTAACCCTATTAAATAACCTCAATCTGCCTAGTTTAAATAGCATTTTCTAAGGTACATTGTAAAAGTCATTTAAAAGGCTAGACCCAAAAGAAATTTAAAAACAGGAATTATGATGAATTTTTATAAAATCTAGAAAATTCATCTAGGCCCCACCAAAAGCTCAAAATGCTTATTCCAGAGAGTGCTATCAATTAAAAATAATCTTGTGGTGGAATTAAAATTTTTATTTTAACCCTAGCTTAATAGTCGAAGAAATTAAATAATGTTTAACAAATGAAAAATTTCGAATTAACCTTAACTAAAGTTGAAGCTGTTGAACATGCCAACTAAAAGTCACCTCATGGTAATTCGAATTGATTTCTTGAACATCATTCCCAGGTTAAGAATTCGAATTAAATCGATGGCGTCGAGGAATTAGGGTTAACCCTAATTCCTCAACGTCGAAACCCAAGTTAATCCTTAGCAAAGGTATTATGACCCTTTTCGTTGAACTTATCATCATCATACTGCATCATGAAGATTCTGAAGCGCACGAAATAGCTGCAGATCTAGTTGCCTCGACATCCGCAGAAGAAGTCTTCAACAACGCCGAAGAACCAGGCAAGCCCCAGTGCACAACCGTTATTTAAAGTTTTTTCTTTTATAACTCAGTGTGTCTTGTTTGTGCATTAAGTGCTAGGAGTTGATTGAAACCATAGTTGCATTTGTTTCCCATAGGAAACCCTATCGGTAGCTGGTATAGATACCCCTTAGTATGCTATGCTTAGCAGGTATTGCCGGTAGAAGTCGAGCAGAGTGGACGCTGCTCGCGAAAGGTAGGTTGTTGGATGAAACTATCATTTGATACATTATGACACCTGATGATGAGTTAATTAAGGAAACATAAAAGTTTAAGGGTCAGACAGGATACCAATTAGGTCGGCGACTGGACCGGGTCCAGGATGACCGTAGACTTGTCTAATCCCTGTGGTCCGAGACTGATCGAGTGTTGAATGTACTGGTCGTATGCTGGGTGTTTGACTCGGACCCACCCAGTGACACGACCCGCCCAGAAAACATCGTCTCGAGACGGATCCGGTCAGTCGTTAAGCCAAGATCTTTGTTGGGCAACGCTCGGCGAAGCGAGCGTACACACGATACAACACGGGCAGGGATAAACAGCAGTAATTTACAAGAAGAGGGAACTTGATACATCATTGGTTCATGAATTTAAAGTTAAATATTACAATGTTTCAGAGTACGCAGAAATTTTGAAAACGAAAAACAGCGGAAGACTAAAACTATTACAACTCCGACACTCAGACTTAAGCAAAAGCACGAGCCGTGCCCACGGGCGTCATGCTACTAGCCACTTCAACATTCAACGCGGCGACTCGCACAACTCCCACTGGAGGTTCCCAAACTCGAGGGGAGGCTCCTCCCAATGGAAGCTACCAGCTGGCTCCTGCATGACGGCGCCTGAAAACCACAAAACGCTAACGCGTGAGCTTCTAAGAAGCTCAGCAAGACTTACCCGACAAAAGGCTGACTACAGCCGACTCCTAGACATGAAGGCTGATGGGGTAGGTTTATTGCCAAAAAGGACTCGCAGCCTATACTACTCTTGTCAAATTTTAGCACAAGTTAAGTGATTAGGAAAAATAAATTTAGTTAGCACTGAGCTAAACAGACATAACAGAATCAATAATAGCAATAAGAGTATTCATAGTTCATTCTCATGGTGATTCACCTATTTTACTAAAATGTGGTGCGTTTCACGAGCATGCCCACTAACTGGGGGCGACAGCGGTTCGAAACGATTTTATACCCTGCAGGGGGAAACCTGACCGTACGACACGTGCGTGTCCCGGACTCGCACGTGGCAACCGTTCACACCAGCTCCTGCAACGTCAATTCCAGCCTACGCATGCCTTAGCAGCGCCGCGTCCCACCAGACAACGCGTCCCAGACGGTTTCTGTGGAGTTCCCACGCTGCCCACCCCAGATCTCCTCCTAGTCAGACACCGTAGGGCAGGTTCGACGTTGCAATCACTAGGCTACATAGGTTTACTGGGGCCCATAACACCCAGCATACGACCAGTACGTTCAACACTCGATCAGTCTCGGACCACACGGATCAGACAAGTCTACGGTCACCCTGGACCCAGTCCAGTCGCCGACCTACTTTGTATCCTGTCTGACCCTCAAACTTTTATCTTTCTTACTGATTCACATTAGTGTGGCCCATCTCATAAAATAGCTTCAATCAACAACCTATCCTTTCGCGAGCAGCATCCACTCTGCTCGACTTCTATCGGCAACTATCTGCTAAGCATAGCATACTAGGGGTATCTATACAAGCTACCGTCAGGGTTTCCTATGGGAAACAATGCAACTATGGTTTCAATCAACTCCTAGCACCTAATGCACAAACAAGACACCCTGAGTTGTAAAAGTAAAAGTTTTAAATTCGGTTGTGCACCGGGGCTTGCCTGGTTCTTCGGTGTTGTTGCAGACTTCGTCGGCGGGGGTCGAAGAACTTGGATCCGCAGCTACCTCGTTAGCGTCAGAATCTACATGATGCAGTAGGATTATAATAAGTTTAATGAAAATGAAACTTGTTATTATTATCAATAGTGACCTAGGGTTTAGATTAGTGGCGCCCAGAATTAGGGTTAACCCTAATTACTCGACGCCGTTGATTAAATCAAATCTTAATCCGGAATGATGTTTAAAGAATTTATTCAACTCTCATAAGGTGACTTTAGTTTGCATGTTCAACATCTTAAACCCTGGTTAAGTTAATTTGACACTTTCCATTGATTAAGCATTATTTAATTCTTCGGCTATTAAATTAGGGTTAGAAATGAAAATTTTAATTCTTCCTCAAGATTATTTTTATTTGGTAGTACTCCCTGGAATAAGCATTTTGGCCTTTGGTTGGGGCCTAGATGAATTTTCTATATTTTATAAAAATTCATCGAAGTTCCTGTTTTTAAATCTTGTAAAATCAGAAAGCACTAGTAAACATTAGAATAAAATTATGAAACTTTATGTGAGCATTCCTGAGCACCAGATCTACAACTTTTATAAAATCAGAAAGCCATAGTAAATATTAGAATAAAATTATGAAACTTTATGTGTTCACTCATGAGCATCAAATCTAAAACTTTTCTTTTGGATCTAATCTTTTGAATGACTTTTACAATGTATTTTAGAAAAAGGTACTTTAACTAGGTAGATTGAAGTAATTTAATAGGGTTACATGCAACTTCGTGGTCCTAAAATCCTCCTAAAATTCCAGAAGGTGTGTAATATCATGGTGTATTTGTGGATCAAAGATCAAACCTAGAACTGCTCTAGAATTCAATTTAAAATTCAAGAATAGAAAAGAGTGTTCTAATTAATTCTGCAAATTTTTGGCCTTTCTCTAAAAAGTGCTTTAACATAAAATTATTTTATTGTTCAAGGATTCAAGTAAAATTAGGTTTGGAATTTTTTACATTTGTCCATAATTTGTTACATGCTTAACAATCTCTGGATGATTAAAGGAAATTAGAGAAATCAATGGAACAGTGGCACAGAACAGAGGCGGCACGGCAGGGTGGTGCTCCGGTGAGATTCTCGCTGGAGAAAGGAAGCTAGGGCAAGAAAGGAGTAGTCGTGGAGCTTCACCTCGAGTCAATGCACTGATTTGAGGAGGATGGAGGCCACGGGGAAGAGAGGAACAAGGCCGGCGACGTGGAGCTCGAGGCGGCGTCAATGGCGGTTGAGGTGGTGGCGCGAGGCGTTCTTCGTCCACGGTGATGAACTGCGGCCACAAACTTTTCAATTGGGTGCATAAGGACTAGGAAAATAGCTGGAGAAAGGAATTGAATAATCGAGCTACCATGACGACGAATTTTGGGGAATGGTGGCCGCCGGTGAGATGTTCGGCCGAAAAACAGGGCGGCGGCGTTCCGGAGAAACGGCAGTATGGCTGGGGCTCTTAGTGGTTGGAGAGCTTCAGGGGGTGGAGGGAAACTTAGGAGGCACGGTGGTGCGGCTTGGAACTTGTCGGAGTGATCTGTCGACGTGGGGCGGCAATGGCGGCGCGTGCTGTGTGTCGGCAGAGCTCGCGCGAAGAGGAAAAACAGGGGGGGGGGAGGGAGAAGGAATGGCAGCGCTCGGCTTTATGCTCGAAGGAGAGCGTGAGGGAGGGAGAGAAAGGAGCAGAGGAGGCTGCGGCCGGCAAAGGGGCGTGGGAGGCGGCTAGGGCGACGCAAGGGGTGGCGTGCGGGCGGTGCAAGGGCGGCTCGGGCCACGCATTAGAGAGAAAGAGAGAGAGAGACAGAGAGAGAGAGAGAGGGAGCGCGGGAGAGAGAACCAGGCACTTGAATGCGATGACGTGTGAAGCACAGGTCAGGGAAAGCTGTGTCGGGCGGGGCGTCCTGCCGCCCGCCGCTCGGTCGGGCGGGCGGCGGGCACTGTAGCCCACCCGACAATAGTCTGATTGATTTTTTTTTTTAAAAGCTGGAATGCAAATCAATAAAATGGCACACTTCCCGAGCTCACAAATTTTTGAAAATTTTTGTGCAAGTTCAAGAATTTATTTGGAGCATTTTTCATTTAGGGTTCAAGTTATGATTTGGCTTCTAAAAAGTTTTGAATTTCCAAGATTATTTCCGCTTGGGTGAATTTTTAAGAGGTCTAAATATTTTCTAAAAATCTTGAATAATTTCCCAAAATTCTATTTTGAAGTGCACTTAATTGGTATGCAAAAAATATGGCTAGGGTTGTGTGGAAATTTGGACGGTCACGAATTAGGGTTTAGGTTTGGTCCCTATTAACAGGATTTCGACACTGTTAGATGATTTTCTCCCGACTTACTATAGTGTTCTGTGGTGTGCCAACGTTTTCTTAGTGATTCCTTAGAGCATTTTAAACATCATTTCATTTTACTTCAAATGTCGATTTTGCTTTTACGTGTGAAATTTACCAATTAGGGTTTTAGTGTGTCGATTTAAACCCTGATGACACCTGGGTTGTCAAACGAACTCGAAACGAGGCGTTCTTTTTTCAAATCCTTCAAAAAAAAATTTCACATCTGTCCGTCCCGGCTTTGCCGGGCTCGACGAATTTAGTTTCGCGAGATTCGGCCTCGATCCACGAGTATTCGCGGTTCTGGATTTCTGGACGGTTTTATGAGTTTGAGTCGAACTCCGTGTGTCTGCCGTTTCCTGCGCTCTGAGTAGCCAAAAGGTCTTAGGGAAGCAAAGATGAAAAAACAGAATAAACCAAATGAAAAAAAAATAAAAAGGGATGCAACACGAGGACTTCCCAGGAGGTCACCGTCCTAGTACTACTCTCGCCCAAGCACGCTTAACTTCGGACTTCTGATGCGATCCGGGCTTTAGTGCTGGTACGATCGGATCTGATAAAATAGACCTTATCGTTCCTTTTCACTCGAGTGGACGTGCGAGCACCATCCGGAGGTGCTTTATCGAAACGGCCATAACTTTCGCATACGGACGCGAAACGAGGCGTTTTTTTTTTCAAATCCATCAAAAAAAAATTCACATCCGTCCGTCCGACGAAGCGTCGGGCTCGGCGAATTCAGTTTCGCGAGATTCGGCCTCGATCAACGAGTATTCGCGGTTCTGGATATCTGGACGGTTTTATGAGGTGGGCCCAGCCTCGGTCTTTTGCGGGCGGTACGTCGGGCGGGGTTTGAGTCGAACTCCGTGTGTCTGCCGTTTCCTGCGCTCTGAGTAGCCGAAAGGTCTTAGGGAAGCAAAGATGAAAAAACAGAATAACGGCGACCAAATAAAAAAAATAAAAAGGGATGCAACACGAGGACTTCCTAGGAGCTCACCCGTCCTACTACTACTCTCACCCAAGCACGCTTAACCTCGAACTTCTGATGGGATCCGATGCTTTAGTGCTGGTATGATCGCATCCGGTAAAATAGACTTTATCGTTCCTTTTCACTCGAGTGCAGTGCGAGCACCATCCGGAGGTGCTTTTTCGAAACGGCCGTAACTTTCGCATACGGACTCGAGATGAGGCGCTTTTTTTTCAAATCCATCAAAAAAAATTTCATATCCGTCCGTCCGGCGAAGCGCCGGGCTCGGCGAATTCAGTTTCGCGAGATTCGGCCTCGATCAACGAGTATTCGAGGTTCTAAATTTCCGGATAGTTTTTTGAGGTGGGCCCAGCCTCAGTCTTTTGCGGACGGTACGTCGGGCTAGTTTGAGTCGAACTCCGTGTGTCTGCCGTTTCCTGCGCTCTGAGTAGCCGAAAGGTCTTAGGGAAGCAAAGATGAAAAAACAGAATAACGGCGACCAAATGAAAAAAAATAAAAAGGAATGCAACACGAGGACTTCCCAGGAGGTCACCCATCCTAGTGCTACTCTCGCCCAAGCACCCTTAACTTGGGAGTTTTGATGGGATCCGGTGCTTTAGTGCTGGTATGATCGCATCCAACAAAATAGACCTTATCGTTCCTTTTCACTCGAGTGGATGTGCGAGCATCATCCGGACGTGCTTTATCGAAACGGCCGTAAGTTTCGCACACGAACTTGAAACGAGGCGCTTTTTTCTTTTCAGATCCTTCAAAGAAAATTTCACATCCGTCCGTCCCGGATTCGCCGGGCTCGGCGAATTCAGTTTCGCGAGATTCGGCCTCAATCAACGAGTATTCGGCGTTCTGGATTTCCGAACGGTTTTATAAGGTGGGCCAAGCCTCGATCTTTCACGGGCGGTACGTCGGGCGGGTTTGAGTCGAAGTCCATGTGTCTGCCGTTTCCTGAGCTCTGAGTAGCCGAAAGGTCTTAGCGAAGCAAAGGTGAAAAAATAGAATAACAGCGATCAAATAAAAAAAATAAAAAGAAATGCAACACGAGGACTTCCAAGGAGGTCACCCATCCTAGTACTACTCTCGCCCAAGCACCCTTAGCTTGGGAGTTCTGATGGGATCCGGTGCTTTAGTGCTGGTATGATCGCATCCGATACAATAGACCTTATCGTTCCTTTTCACTCAAGTGGACGTGTGGGCACCATGCGGAGGTGCTTTATCGAAACGGCCGTAACTTTCGTATACGGACTCGAAACGATGCGCTTTTTTTTTTCAAATCCATCAAAAAAAATTTCACATCCGTCCGTCCAGTGAAGCGGCGGGCTCGGCGAATTCAGTTTCGCAAGATTCGGCTTCGATCAACGAGTATCCGAGGTATTGGATTTCCGGACGGTTTTATGAGGTGGGCCTAGCCTCGGTCTTTTGCGGGCGGTACGTCGTGCGTGTTTGAGTCGAACTCCGTGTGTCTGCCGTTTCCTGCGCTCTGAGTAGCCGAAAGGTCTTAGCGAAGCAAAGATGAAAAACCAGAATAACGGCGACCAAATGAAAAAAAATAAAAAGGGATGCAACACGAGGAGTTCCCAGGAGGTCACCCATCCTAGTACTACTCTTGCGCAAGCACACTTAACTTGGAAGTTCTAATGTGATCTGGTGCTTTAGTGCTGGTATGATCGCATCCAATAAAATTGACCTTATCGTTCCTTTTCACTCAAGTGGACGTACGAGCACCATCCGGAGGTCTTTATCGAAATGGCCGTAACTTTCGCATACGAACTTGAAACGAGACACTTTTTTCTTTTCTAATCGTTCAAAAAAAATTTCACGTCCGTCCATCCCGGCTTCGCTGAACTCGACGAATTCAGTTTTGTGAGATTCGGCCTCGATCAACGAGTATTCGGCGTTCTGGATTTCCGAACGGTTTTATGAGGTGGACCAAGCCTCGGTCTTTTGCGGGCGGTATGTCAGGCGGGTTTGAGTCGAACTCCCTGTGTATGCTGTTTCCTGCGCTCTGAGTAGCCGAAAGGTCTTAGCGAAGCAAAGATGAAAAAACAGAATAACGGCGACCAAATGAAAAAAAATAAAAAGGGATGCAACACAAGGACTTCCCAGGAGGTCACCCATCCTAGTACTACTCTCGCCCAAGCACCCTTAACTTGGGAGTTCTGATGGGATCCGGTGCTTTAGTGCTGGTATGATCGCATCCGATAAAATAGACCTTATCGTTTCTTTTGACTCGAGTGGACGTGCGAGCACCATCCGGACCTGCTTTATCGAAATGGCCGTAACTTTCGCATACGGACTCGAAACGAGGCGCTTTTTTTTTTCGAATCCATCAGAAAAAATTTCACATCGGTCCGTCCGGCGAAGCGCCGGCTCAGCGAATTCAGTTTCGCGAGATTCGGCCTCGCTCAACGAGTATTCAGCGTTTTGGATTTCCGGACGGTTTTATGAGGTGGGCCCATCCTCGATCTTTTGCGGGCGGTACGTCGTGCGGGTTTGAGTCAAACTCCGTGTGTCTGCTGATAGAGCTGGAGTGCCCGATCTTTCGGTGAGTGAAGATAACTTGATTTGGTGGAAGTAGACCCTCACGATCCGACTACGACGAGCAAGCTCGAGGCGCCAATGCAATCGCTGAACTAACTCCCGATGGTTGCCAACCTTGCTGGTGCAAGATCAGCCTGATCACGAAGATCGTTTCCTGCGCGCAATCGAAGAACAAGCAGAAAGAGATGCAAGCAATCTGATGTATTACTTGAAGGTGGAGTTCTGAATACACGTGGCAGCGCTGTTTAATGCGTGCCACGGCTGTAGCTAAAGCTAACAATTAAACAAAACTCAAAAATAAACAAGGGGCACAGCCCTTGGCTAAATACACGAGGGGAGGGGCGCAACCCTAGGTTGGTGTCGCAACCACGTCCGATAAAATCGTACGGTTGCTCATCCAGTATCACTTTGGGGTGTCACTTGACGAAGCAAACGATCATATAGTACAATAATTAACAAGGACACGCAAAACATGATTTAAAGGATACATAAGTTCTTAATATTACATCATTGGTTCAAATCCTTTAAGTGCGGAAGCATAGTTCGAAAACAAGCGAAAGTCAACAGAAGCTAATAATAACGACTCGACGATACAATTAAGCACGCCAGCCGGGGGGTGCTTAATCTTCATAGGTCGGAGAAACGGGAACCCACTCGAAGGTCCACTCCGAGGGTGCTTCCCCTTCCCAACCACCACAACCAAACGAAGCGAAGATAGAAGCATCACCTGCAAAACATTAATCCACAAAAGCCTGAGCAACTAATACTCAGCAAGACTTACCCTGACACGTGGCCATCTAATGACCGACTCCTAGAATGCAGGGAGTATTGGTGAAAGTTGATCGGGTATTGCGAAAACAGCGCTAATAGTCTACTCCAATTTTAGCGAAGTTAACAGGAGTCACTATGAATTTACTAAGTGTGCCGCTATTCTAAACAATCAAGAGTTCAACACAACAAAGCAGGGTGAGAATAGCCACTTTCATTATAGATCCACTATTTACATATCGTTGCGGCAGAAAGAAGCAAGTGCTACTCTTGACCATGAGGAACGGCAATTATAATTGATTTACATCCTGCAGGAGAAACCCGAATGACACGACACGGGCGCACTCAAATAAGTCACACGTGGCTACCTTTCACAACATCGTGACAAAGTTGGCCCAACATCCATCCCTCCAAGGACATGGTCCTCCAGGCGATGCCCTGCATCCCTGTACGGCCCCAAGCCTTTCCCACTAGCACGAGCCTAAAAAAACAAAAGCGAATTCCTCCACCTTGCCGGTCCGTTCACCCAGAAAAAGGGATGACCAATCGTCCAACAAAGCACGGTGAGCTACGTCGGTTTCCTGATCCCATTTACCAGTATGCACTCGGTACACAACTCAAACTTGACCAATGCAACAGCACCCAATAAGGTTCTCAAATTTTAATCATATTTAAGATCAAACATATTCCTTGAATTTTTCCTTCTTTGATTAAACACGAGTAGTCTCCATACTACTCGGATGCTACCGGATTCCTGTCCTTTAAGCATAGCATTCTATCGATGGCTCTACCAAAATAACCCATAGGAAAGCCTATTAAGTCATGCAACTAAGTTTTCACGGCAATTTCCTCGAGACTTAATGCACAAATAATTCCTACACACATAGTAATAAACATAAAATTTGTAAAACATAGGAGTGCACCGGGGCTTGCCTTGATCTGCAGAAAAGTCAGTACACTCAAGCGAGAAATTAGCTCCTGTGGGTGCCTCCTCCGGATTCACGTTCTCTGTCGGAAATTCCGGGTCGGTTCCTATATGATGAAAATGCAGTAAGATTGTGACAAGTCAAATGAAAAGAGTCACCATGCCTTTATTAAAGGTTAACTATGGTTTCGGCGTGTAGGAATAAGGGTTAGATCGACACTTTTCTTCGAGTATTAACTATTTTACAATTGCGACCATTAACCTAGGGTTAAAAATGAAGATTTTAATTATACCTCAATATTATTTTTAGCTGATGGTACTCCCTGAAATATGCATTTTGAGCTGTGGTTGAGGCCTAGATGAATTTCCTAGATTTTATAAAAATTCATCAAAGTTTCTGTTGTTAAATCTTATGAAGTCAGAAGCTATAAGTAAACCTTGAAATCTCTACTACTATTAATTTTGTAACTATCGCCCGTGCACCTCTAGCGAGCGGAATAAGCCGTCGTGCGTCCACTCTGCCAGCCGCTGTCGAAGAGTTCTGGCACAGATCTGGCTGTTCTGGTACTCTAGAAGTAAAGCAAAAGCAGAACAAGAGGTTCTGCATGCCACGACATACTTCTGGCACGGTTCGGCTGTTCTGGTATTCCAGAAGTAAAGCAAAAACAGAACATGGGGTTCTGCCTGTCACGACATACTTCTGGCATAGTTCGGCTGTTCTGGTATTCCAGAAGTAAGGCAAGAGCAGAACAAGGGTTCTGCATGCCATGACATACTTCTGACACAGTTCCGGCTGTTCTGTATTCCAGAAGTAAGGCAAGAGCAGAACAAGGGTTCTGCATGCCATGACATACTTCTGACACAGTTTCGGCTGTTCTGGTATTTCAGAAGTAAGGCAAGAGCAGAACAAGGGGTTCTGCATGCCATGACATACGTCTGGCACAGTTCCAACACCAGAAGATTTCTGGAACTCCAGAAGTAAAGCCAAATCAGAACAAGAGGTCTAATCTTTTTGATGACTTCTACAACGCACTTCAGAGAAGGGTAGTTTACTAGGCAGATTGGAGTAGTATTCTATTCTTGGGGAGTTGTACAAGTTCTAGGGCATTTTCTAGGATCTGACTAAATGGAGAAGGAACCGGCCCGTCTGTCAGTGACAGTAAACAGGGGAGCGACGCTAGGGCAGCATCCCGACGGCGCTCGTCGTGGTTCTCGCCGGAGAGGCGCCGACGGCGGTCGCCATGATGTCCAGCGCGCTCAGCATGGCCTAGAGGACTCATTTGACCAAGGAAAGGTGGCGGGGCTCACCGGAGCTATGCCGGCGGCGATCGACCGGTGAAGGCGATGGCGGCGGCGGTGTTCCAGTTGGCTGGCGGTCGGGGAGGATTCAAAGGCGGGCACCGTGAGCTACAGCGTGGTCCGGCGGAGCTTCCTGGCAAGGCGAGGGCTCAAGGGAGTGGCCCGAGGTAGGTCGGCGTCGGCGAGGTAGCGGCGTGGAGAATTCCGGCAATGGCGCGGCGATTCCGTCGTCGCTGCCCTACAATTTTCGACACGGTCAAAAGAAATGGAGGAGGAGCTCCAGGAGGACTTCGCCGGCAGAAGTAATCGGATAATTACTCACCGGCGACGAAGAATTTTGACGGGCGGCAGCAATGGCGGACCGTCGGCGCTTTCGGGAGGAAGAGGAAGAAAAGGGGACGGAGCGAGGAGGAAGAAGGAGGAGGAACAAGAATTGAGCCCGTAGTGCGAGTATAAAGGAGATGGCGTGCTTGAGAGGTTGACGTGCGCATGCTCCCGCGAAGGAAGCCGGCAAGCGGTGACAGCACAGGGGTAGTTAGCCGACGGCGAGGCAGCGGCACGCACGGGGAAACTTAATGGCGTCCGTCGCGTAGCCACTGTTTTGCTCGCGGCTAGGGTGTGTAGGCGGCACGCCGCGGGGAATAGCGGCATGGGCAGCGTGGCTTGTCGGCAGCGCCAGGGCGAAGCCCGTACGGGAGCAGTGCACGGTCGGCAGCGACAGAGAGAGAAGAAGAATAGAGAAAGGAGGGAAAGTAAGATAGAAAAAGGGGAAGGGAAAAAAAAGAGAGAAAGGGAGAAAATTGATTAGGTGATTTTGGAAACTATTTTACCCAAGGTGAAATGAATAATTCGATTCTTTTCAATCGCCTTAGAGACTTCACAAAAGAGATGGAATTGGGTGAATTGAAAGGAGGGTTAACTTTTGAATCTGCAGCGTTGCTTTGGAAATTTTTGAGTTCTTCATCATTCACTAGGTCTCCTTATATTTTATTTAATTTCCTCGACGATTAGGATTTGGTCACTTCGGATGCTCTACTTTCATTAGTTTGCAAGAAACGTTCTTGTGCCCTTTTCAACCTATTTTCAAATTAAATCAATTTGCAGTTTAAAGACACAAGAAGTTTTCGTAACTCAACTTAATTTGGCGAATTAGCAGTCATTTAATTGAATATCTTCTATTTTCATTGAATGGGCGAAATTCTCTAATTCTTTACTTTTACACCAAGGACTTGTTTATTTAATTGATTAAACAAGTTTAATTATGAGGTGTCACAGTTGGCCCATGAGGGGGGCCTTCAACTGGGCCGACTGGCTAATCTTCTGGGTCTTCGTTCTTCAGCAGCACGACATAGTTCAGCTCTCTTGCACGGGCCCTCGTGATTGGTCCCACTGATGAAGGAAGCGTCGCTTGAGGTAGAGGCGCATCTGGTGGAGCCGTGACTGGAAGTGGAGGCGCGTCCGCAGTTGGTGGAGGCGCGTCCGCAGGTGCTGCTGGTGTGGCCGTTCCCGTGTTGGAGTTGATGTCCTCATCATCCTCCCCTTCTTGAACCGAAGTCGTGCTCGACGGCAACTCCTCATCCTCGCCCGCATATAGTTTCAAATCTGCAACATTAAAACTAGTGGAAACACCAAATTCCGCAGGCAGATCAAGAATATAAGCATTATCATTGATTTTGGTTATTACTTTAAAAGGACCAGCAGCACGAGACATCAATTTAGAACGGTGCAAAACAGGAAACCTATCCTTACGCAAGTGTAACCAAACCATATCACCGGGTTCAAAAGTAACATGTTTGCGCCCTTTACTACCAGTAACCTTATATTTGGCATTAGCATCAGCAATGTTTTGTTGTGTTTGCTCATGTAAATGTATCATTTGTTCAACATGTGCAACCGCATCTACATGTGGCTCATCCTCAGCATCAAGTGAAAACAAATCAATGGGCGCCCTAGGGATGTAACCATAAACAATCTGAAAAGGGCACATCTTTGTAGAAGAATGCGTTGCATGATTATAAGCAAACTCAACATGAGGCAAGCAGTCTTCCCAATGCCTTAAATTCTTGTCTAAAACAGCCCTAAGCATGGTTGACAAAGTTCTATTAACTACCTCAGTTTGTCCATCAGTTTGAGGATGACAAGTGGTGCTAAAAAGTAACTTAGTGCCTAGTTTATTCTAAAGACAACGCCAAAAATGACTAAGAAACTTAGCATCATGATCAAACAATTGTTTTAGGAATTCCATGCAAGCGAACAATCTCTCTAAAGAACAAATCAGCAATCATGCATGCATCATCAGTTTTATGTCAGGGTATAAATGAGCCATTTTAGAGAACCTATCAACAACGACAAATATGCTGTCCCTCCCTTTCTTAGTACGAGGCAATCCCAAAACAAAATCCATCGAAATATCATGCCAAGGAGCAGAAGGAACAGGGAGAGGCATATACAAACCATGGTTACCAAACGAGACTTAGCTTTTTGGCACGTAAGGCAACGAGCAACGAAGCGCTCGATGTCACGACGCATCCGAGACCAGTAGAAGTGGACGGTCAGCACTTCTTGTGTTTTGAAAACACCAAAGTGACCCATGAGACCCCCTCCATGAGCTTCCTGCAACAATAACAAACGAACTGAACCAGCTGGAATGCATAGCTTGTTAGCATAAAACAGGAACCCATCCTGTATATGAAACTTACCCCATGGTTTGCCATCCTTACAATGTGAAATAATATCATAAAAATCAGCATCATTCACATATTGATCTTTCAAAGTTTGGAAACCAAAGATTTTAAAATCCAATTGGGACAGCATGGTATAGCGATAAGACAAAGCATCAGCAATGATATTTTCCTTCTCGTTCTTGTGTTTAATGATGTAGGGAAAGGACTCAATAAATTCTACCCATTTAACATGTCTACGGTTCAGATTAGTTTGGGTACGAATGTGATTCAAAGCCTCATGATCAGAATGAATAATAAATTCGCGAGGCCACAAGTAATGCTGCAATGTTTGCAAAGTGCGCACTAAAGCATATAACTCCTTATCATAAGTTGAATATTTCAGGGCAGCGCCGCTTAATTTCTCAGTAAAGCAAGCAACAGGTTTATGGTCTTGTAGCAAAAAAGCAGTTAAACCTATGCCACTAGCATCACATTCTAATTCAAACACTTTATTGAAATCAGACAATTGTAAAAAAAGAGCATGAGTTAACCTGTCCTTCAAAGTGTTGAATGCATCTTCCTGTGGTGCGCCCCAAGCAAAGGAAACGCCTTTCTTTGTGAGCTCATGCAACGGGGCAGCAATGGAGCTGAAATCACGCACGAACCATCGGTAGAATCCGGCGAGGCCAAGGAAACTCCGAACCTGCGTGACCGTCGTCGGTGTAGGCTAGCTCTGAATGGCCTCCACCTTGCTGCTATCCACCTCAATTCCCTATGAAGTAACAACATAGCCAAAAAAAGAGACGCGTTGCGTGCAAAAGGTGCATTTTTCCAAGTTACCGAACAAGCGAGCAGCACGCAAAGCATCAAAAATAGCACGCATATGTTCTAAATGCTCATCCATAGACTTGCTGTAAATAAGAATATCATCAAAGTAAACAACAACAAACAGTCCTATGAATGGCCTAAGAATTTCATTCATTAAGCGCAGGAAAGTGCTGGGAGCATTACACAAACCAAGCGGCATAACCAACCATGCATATAGTCCAAATTTGGTTTTAAAAGCAGTTTTCCATTCATCCCTCAATTTCATCCTAATCTGATGGTACACGCTACGCAAATCAACCTTAGAAAAAAGAACAGCGCCACTAAGCTCATCAAGCATATCATCAAGGTGTGGTATGGGATATCGATAACGGATTGTGATGTTATTAATAGCACGACAATCGACACACATACGCCATGAACCATCTTTCTTAGGAACAAGTAAAACAGGAACCGAGCAAGGACTGAGTGACTCACGGATGTAGCCCTTGTCCAGTAGTGCTTGCACCTGGCGCTGGATCTCCTTCGTCTCATCGGGATTAGTGCGGTACGGGGCGCGGTTTGGAAGTTGGACGTCGGGTATGAGATCGATTTGATGTTCGATGCCACGGATAGGAGGGAGACCTGGTGAAAAGTCCTTGGGAAAGACATCGGCATAGTCCTGTAAAAGGTTAGCAACAGCAGGGAGAATATCCAAGAACGGTGCCTCATGAAGGAAAACAAGCATGTTGGAGCAAACAAGTGCATAACAAGGCAAATTATCATCACGCAGCTCAGCAAAATCAGCACGTCTAGCAATGAAAACAGGGGTATGCAACTTGATTTCACATCTAGTAGGGGCGGCTGGAGGTGATTTGTGAGACTTTGCTGTCTTGGCCGCCCGAGCCAAGTCATCTTTCAGAATTTGTTCCGGGGTCATGGGATGAATGATTATTTTCTGACCCTTAAACATGAGTGAATAATGATTTGAACGACCATGATGTACACTATCAGTATCATATTACCAAGGTCGACCAAGAAACAAAGAGCATGCTTCCATAGGGACAACATCACAATCAGCATAATCCGAATAGGCGCCCAGAGAAAAGGGAATACGTACCGAGCGCGTTACTTTTATTTTACCACCATCATTGAGCCATTGGATGTGGTACGGGTGTGGATGTTGGCGAGTGGGTAAGGATAATTGCTCTACCAACGCCGTACTCGCCAAATTGTTGTAGCTGCCACTGTCGATGATGATCCGGATCACCCGTTCCTGTACCACGCCCTAGTGTGGAAAATCGTGTGTCGCTGATTGTGCTCGGCCGTGGCAACCTGTGTATTGAGGACACGCTGCACAACAAGACTCTCATACCTATCGGCGGCGCTGGAATCAACGTGAACCTCCATATGATCTGCACGGTCAGTGGAAAGCATAGCATGTCTAGTCTCCTCAGTATCACTAGCTGAAGAGTACTCACCATTGTCACGGATCAGCAAGGTACGCTTGTTGGGGCAGTCCCGAATCATATGACCGTAACCTTTGCAATCGATGGCACTGAATGTCCCGAGTGCGCCCTGTGGAAGGAGAGGCGCCGTGGGCCGGAGGTGCTGCCGGCTTGGCCGGCTGCTCGCGTGGTGATGCCCTTGAAGTGGACGGCGCATGCTCGCGCGGTGTGGAGGACGTCGGGCGGGGAGCTGGGGTGGAAGTTTGGCCGCGTCCTGCAAAAGGGTTAGCGCGTGTCGACGATCGCCGTCCCTGCACTTCACGTTCAGCTTTGCAAGAAAATTGAAACAAAGTGGTCATATCATCATATTCCTTGTAATCAAGGATGTCCTGAATTTCACGGTTCATACCCTTTTGTAATGCTTGGTAATGCTCAACTAAACCACAACGAATCAAACCCTTTTATAATGTTTGGTAATATTCCTCAACAGTTTGGGAACCTTGCTGAAATCGTTGCATTTGGTTGAGCAAATCACGAGCATAATAAGAAGGAACAAATCTGTGACGCATGGCAGTTTTTAGTTCATCCCAAGTGGTGGGAGTGTTATTGGGAAACTTTTGTTTATATTCACGCCACCAAATTAAAGCAAAATCAGTAAATTCGCTAATAGCAGCCTTAACTTGTATATTAGCAGGAATGTCATGGCAAGAAAATTTCTGTTCGACCTCTAATTCCCAATCAAGATAAGCAGCAGGATCATATTTTCCATTAAAGGATGAAATGTGAAATTTGATCTTAGCAAAGGAATCAGGAGGTGGGACACGTACCCTACGTGCATGACCGCGGCGACCACCACCGTCCAGCTCCGTATCACCGCCATAGTCGCACGCCTGCTGCAACTCCGTTAGCTGCGTGGTCAAGGTCTCAAGACGAGTCATGATCGTCTCGAGCGTGGCGTGGGTGCCCGTTTGAGCAAGGTCGATCTGGTCGAAACGCTCGGTCGATGAAGCAGCCGTGGAATCCAGCCGTTCATGTAGCGTCTTGATGTCGCCGGCAAGGCCTTCGACGTGCGCGTGCACGTCCTGCAGTGTAGTGTCCGTCTTGGCGTCGTCTCCTGCCATTGTTAGTGCAAACACAAAACAGCAACGGAGAGGACACTACGATAGCAGGTGTATGGTGGGAGGTAAATCGCTCAAAATAACGCTGTTATCAAATTCTTACCCGTTCTTACCAAGCACACAGGGGTGAGCTGCAACCAACAGGTAAAACCGATGAAAGATTGGAGGAGCGATTGCCTGGAGAAACAAAGCCTGCTCGTAGTAGAAATATGTGTAGTTCTGGGTAGGCTGCACTCAAGACAAGGATTAGCACGATCAAACAATAAGTGCAAAGTTGAATAATAGTGCTAAACACGTATGGATGCTGCTGGAAACAAGTGCGAGAAAGAGCTAGAGTTGGTTGTAGGAGAAGGTCCGGTGGAAAACAATCCGCGGCTGAGCGTCCAAAAACTGATTATATGAACAAGGAAAAGCCAATGAATAAGTCACCACATGCACTATTTCCGGAGAGGCCAAGGGTAAAAAGGTAATTAAAAGAGGAGCCGATTCTGCAGAACACGGACAGACTCACGAGTCCAACGAGGACACACGGCGAACCAGATCGGTTGGGATTATCCCAGCAAAACCGATCATGAGAAACAACCCTCTCATGTTCAGGTTTTTTTTTTCATGGCACACTTGCGTGCTCTTTTCTCTCTTTTTCTTTTTTTTTTGTTTGATTGGACTGTCACGAAAACAAAACAGAGACGGAGACGAGTGGAATTCGGCGGCGTGACTGGCCGGGATTTGGCACGGCAGGGCGCGGCCGATCTGGACTCCGCGTGGCAAGGTGTGCTGCCGTGAGCGTTACTGGGTAGGACTTGGCGGAGGCGCGCGCGGCGGAACCACAAAGCAGGGGCGTAACCGAGTTGGGTTCTGGCACGGCAATGAAGTAGCAGCTCGAACCGAGCAGGACTCGCGCGCGGCGATGAGATAGCAGATCGTAACCGAGCAGGACTCGTGTGCGGCGCGGAGGGAGCAGATCTAGGCGCGTACGGCAGGGGGCAGTTGATAAGAACATGACCACATGCATACGACCATGATTGGGTCATGCATTAGTGAAAGAGGAGTCCAACAAGATTGTCCAAGTCATGAAGGAGGCCCAAGGCTAATCCAATTCGAGTCACCAAGGTGGAGGCCCAAAACAACACAAGTTCGAGCCCATCTCGGAATTCAGGAGCAGCTTACGATGTTTTGGTCGCCCCGGCCACATACGGAGTCCGTTTTGGACATTCTACATATGGATGTAAAGCTAAGAAGACACACTTTCCAATGGCAGCGGTTTCATGCCCAAATTCCATCTGAGTCAACGGGAATCTTTGAAACAAGTGGACGTACAGAATCTGCCAGGGCGCTGCGCCGTCGCCTTTTGGGCCGTTGGCCCATGTATCGTGTTGGAGCCCATAGGGGCGTGACCAGGGGGGTAGGCCACAACCTAAACCCTATATATTCAGTAGCCGCCGCCACATTAGGGTTGGGTTTTGTTTAATTGATAGCTTTAGCTACAGCCGTCATACGACGTGTATTCAGAACCCCACCTTCGAGTAATAGATTAGATTGCTCGCCTCTTATTCTTGCTCGTTCTTCGATTGCGTGCAGGGATTGATCTTCGTGATCAGGCTGATCTTGCAATCCAGCAAGGTTAGTAACCATCGGGAGTTGGTTCAGCGATTGCATTGGCGCCTCGGGCTTGCTCGTCGTAGTCGGATCGTGAGGGTTAGCTTCCACAGATCGAAATTATCTCCACTCACCGAAAGATCGGGCACTCCAGTTCTATCAAGTGGTATCAGATTCCAGTGTTTCTCGGTGAGTTTATCGTGTGTTTTTTGTTCATCCTAGTCCACAAACAACCAAAAATTTTCAGGTTAGATCTTTTATCCCAGCACCCCTTGCGCCTCGCACTTTCGATCAGTAATTTGCATTGTTGAATTTGTGTGCTTGTGCGTTCGTTGTTGCTGGTTACTTGTGTTTTGATTTTTCTCATCTGTTATAGCCACCACAAACCCTACATCCCCACCAACCCCCCTGTCGTGTACTACGCAATCTGCTGCCGCGCGCGAGAATCCAGCTCGTTCCCGTGCGGTGCGCGTGAGTCCAGATTGTTTCCATCTGCTGTGTGCTGCCGCGCGCGTAAGAGTCCAGGTCGTGTCCGCCGCGGTGTGTTTGCTGTGCGCGCCTCCTACCAGGTCACGCCGCGCTCCGCAAGAGTCCCAGGCGATCACGCCTGCCTTGGTCACGCCTCGGCTGCATCTCTGCCGGCCGCGCCGTGCACAGAATCCTGCTCGGACGCGCCGTGTACGCCGCTGAGTTCAGGTCGGTTTCGGCCCTGCTGTGTCCGTTCGGTCCGGACTCCTGCCGTGTTTTCTTTCCGGTCAAAAAAAAAAGGAAAAACAAAATATAAAAGGCCACGTGTGCAATCAAAAAAAAAAACAGAAAGAGTGTGTGAAAAAAAAAAGAAGAAAAAGAAAAGAAAAAAAAAGAAAGAAAAAAAAAAAACCAGAACAACAAGGCACAGTTGTCTTCTCTTGATCGGTTTTGTTTGGCCGATCGTAACCGAACCAGACTATCCCTAGTCGTGCGGCCACCAGCGGTTCCTCACCTTTGCCTCCTTCTCGCACTTGTTTCCAGCAGCATCCATACGTGTTTAGCACTATTATTCAACATTGCATTATTGTTTGATTGTGCTAACCCTTGAATTGAGTGCAGCCTCCCCAGAACTCCACATAGTTCTACGACGAGCATACTTCGTTTCCCCAGGCAATCGCTCCTCCAATCTTTCGTCGGTACTACCTGTTGGTTGCAGCTCACCCCTGTGCGCTTGGTAAGAACGGATAAGAATTTGATAACAGCATGGTAGTGAGTGCCTTGTGAGCCGTTACACCCTTGTCCCATTGTTGTCGTCGATTTTGTTTTGTGTTTGCGCTAACCATGGCAGGAGACGTCGACGGCACGATGGATGAGCTGCAGGACATACGGACTCAAGTTGATGGACTTGCCGCGAACATGAAGATGATGCATGAACGGTTTGATTCTCTTGACACCATGAAGACCGTGCGGTTCGATCAGCTCGACCGCGCTCAGACGGCCGCTAAGACCACACTCGATACCATCGTGGCACGGCTTGATGCATTGACCACTACGATCACAGAGTTGCAGGAGGATGGAGATCGCCGCGGTCGTGGCCCACGTGTGGTACGACACTCAGCTAATGATTCATTTGCTAAGATTAAATTTAAAATTCCATCTTTTAATGGCAAATATGATCCTGCTGCATATCTTGATTGGGAATTAGAGGTCGAACAGAATTTTTCATGCCATGATATTCCTACTAGTTCTCAAGTTAAAGCTGCTATTAGTGAATTTACTGATTTTGCTTTAACGTGGTGGCGTGATTATAATAAAAAACATACCACTGCTGTCCCCACCACCTGGACACAATTAAAAGCTGCCATGAGACATCGTTTTGTACCTTCATATTATGGCCGCGATTTGCTTAATCAAATGCAGCATTTCCAGCAAGGGCAACAAACTGTTGAGGAATATTACCAGGCTCTACAAAAAGGTATAATTCGTTGTGGTTTGATTGAGACTGACGACGCTGCAATCGCACGAATTCGTGGTGGTTTGAACCGTGAAATTCAGGACATACTTGAATATAAAGATTATGCTGATATGACCACATTGTTTGAATATGCTTGCAAAGCTGAACGTGAAGTGCAGGGACGCCGCTCGAAAACATATACTAACTCTTTTGCAGGACGAAACCCGTCATCCAGCGCTGCTCCTACTCTCCCCGCGCCATCCACGACTAGCACTACACCGCGCGAGAGGATGACTAAACCTGCAAGACCCTCGACCACAGGTGGTGCTCCTTCCACAACTTCATGTGCAAATTCAGAACCATCACTTGACAATGCACCTACTCTTTGTGATATTGAGAGCAAAAGTACTGCTCAAGGTGCTCCACTCACGGCTGGTGAGCCTTCGTCTGATATGCTGAATTTTTCCACAACTCATGATATCATAGAGCAATTGTTAGTGGAACCTATTCTTGATTTATCTTTGTCACAAGTTGATTTGCTTGATGTTCCTTGTGATAAAAATGATTTGTGTGACAATGCTTCCGTTGTACATGCTTTAAAACCACACACGTGTGCTGACATTAGACGTGCCATTCATATTTCGAACACGATCGATGAGCTTAAAATGTTGTCTTCTTTACATACTTTGGGTTACATTGAATTTGATGTTTTGTGTAATCTAGATTGTTTGGAAGAGAGAGTTTCTAAATATGCTGATTTGCCATGGTTTTCTACACACACATATCATGCTATTGGCAAATATAACAACGAAGGAGAATATATGATACATAGAGTGTACATTTGTGAAAATCTGAATTATCCTTTGATTGTGCGCAATTTTGATCCACTAGAGGGCAGCCATACTACAAATATTAATTCACATTCCTCTAGCTCTGTTTTGGTGAAACAAGTTTGCTCCCAAGAAGGGGAGCATTGCTGGTCGCTATCAATCCCTGCTTTGTCTTTTGTTAGTACTAATCTTTTGCAGGATAGTGTTGCCACACATTGTGTGTCGTCCGATCAAGAAGCCTCCATACTTGCTAAATCTTCTACGCGAGATGACACATTCACCAATTGGAAACATGGTGACATCCCTCCTCACAATAATTTTGATTTCCTTTGCTTTCGACACCCCGCTCTCCCTTGTGTTCTACAGGATCGGTTTCAAGTACAGTCGACGCCGAGGACGGCTTTTCATCAAGAAGGGGAGGATGATAAGAACATGACACACATGCATACGACCATGATTGGGTCATGCATTAGTGAAAGAGGAGTCCAACAAGATTGTCCAAGTCATGAAGGAGGCCCAAGGCTAATCCAATTCGAGTCACCAAGGTGGAGGCCCAAAACAACACAAGTTCGAGCCCATCTCGGAATTCAGGAGCAGCTTACGATGTTTTGGTCGCCCCGGCCACATACGGAGTCCGTTTTGGACTTCTACATATGGATGGAAAGCTAAGAAGACACACTTTCCAATGGCAGCGGTTTCATGCCCAAATTCCATCTGAGTCAACGGGAATCTTTGAAACAAGTGGACGTACAGAATCTGCCAGGGCGCTGCGCCGCCGCCTTTTGGGCCGTTGGCCCATGTATCGTGTTGGAGCCCATAGGGGCGTGACCAGGGGGGTAGGCCACAACCTAAACCCTATATATTCAGTAGCCGCCGCCACATTAGGGTTGGGTTTTGTTTAATTGATAGCTTTAGCTACAGCTGTCATACGACGTGTATTCAGAACCCCACCTTCGAGTAATAGATTAGATTGCTCGCCTCTTATTCTTGCTCGTTCTTCGATTGCGTGCAGGGATTGATCTTCGTGATCAGGCTGATCTTGCAATCCAGCAAGGTTAGTAACCATCGGGAGTTGGTTCAGCGATTGCATTGGCGCCTCGGGCTTGCTCGTCGTAGTCGGATCGTGAGGGTTAGCTTCCACAGATCGAAATTATCTCCACTCACCGAAAGATCGGGCACTCCAGTTCTATCAGCAGTGTTAGGGTTTGATAGAACTGGAGTGCCCGATCTTTCGGTGAGTGGAGATAATTTCGATCTGTGGAAGCTAACCCTCACGATCCGACTACGACGAGCAAGCCCGAGGCGCCAATGCAATCGCTGAACCAACTCCCGATGGTTACTAACCTTGCTGGATTGCAAGATCAGCCTGATCACGAAGATCAATCCCTGCACGCAATCGAAGAACGAGCAAGAATAAGAGGCGAGCAATCTAATCTATTACTCGAAGGTGGGGTTCTGAATACACGTCGTATGACGGCTGTAGCTAAAGCTATCAATTAAACAAAACCCAGAGAACAAAAGGGGCGCAGCCCTTGACTAAGTAAGGTGGGGGGGGGGGGGAGGCGCAGCTCCCTGGTGGAGGCAAACCCTAGGGCGTCCACGTGTAGGCCTTTAGTTGGGCCGACTATTCTCCAGGCCCGTCGTTCCTTAATAGCGTCACAAAGTTGAGCTCTCTTGCCCGGGCCCGAGTGAGAGGCCCCTTATATGGAGTCGCTGCTGGGATTGAAATAGAGTCCAATGCTGTCACGGCTGGAGTTGCATCCGACTCGGTCGCAGCTTGAGGTAGAGGCGCGGCTTGATTTGGTGTAGGCGCAGGTGGAGTTGAACCCGTGTTGGAGTCGATGTCCTCATCATCCTCCCCTTCTTGAACTGAAGTCGTCCTCGACGGCAGCTCCTCATCCTCGCCCGCATATGGTTTCAAATCTGCAACATTAAAACTAGTGGAAACACCAAACTCCGCAGGCAGGTCAAGAACATAAGCATTATCATTGATCTTGGTTAGCACTTTAAAAGGACCAGCAGCACGAGGCATCAATTTAGAGCGGCGCAAAGCAGGAAACCTATCCTTACGCAAGTGCAACCAAACCAAATCACCAGGCTCAAAAGTAACATGCTTGCGCCCTTTACTACCAGCAATTTGATATCTAGCAGTAGCAGCAGCAATGTTTTGTTGTGTCACGTCATGCAAATGTTTCATGTGAGCAATATGAGCAAGCGCATCAACATGGGGATCATCCTCAGTATCCAGTGAAAACAAGTCAATAGGCGCCCGAGGAACATACCCATAAA
Organism: Oropetium thomaeum; assembly: GCA_001182835.1. Classification (NCBI taxonomy): domain Eukaryota; kingdom Viridiplantae; phylum Streptophyta; class Magnoliopsida; order Poales; family Poaceae; genus Oropetium; species Oropetium thomaeum. The sequence goes on from LFJQ01000084.1 coordinate 806,640, forward strand.
CAACCTCAAAAGGACACATCTTAGTGGAAGCATGTGTAGCACGGTTATAAGCAAATTCAACATGAGGTAAACAATCTTCCCAAAGCCTCAAATTTTTATCCAAAACAGCCCTAAGCATGGTAGACAAAGTGCGATTCACGACCTCAGTTTGCCCATCAGTTTGAGGATGACAAGTGGTGCTAAAAAGTAACTTAGTGCCTAGTTTATTCCAAAGACAACGCCAAAAATGACTAAGAAACTTAGCATCACGATCAGAGACAATTGTTTTAGGAATTCCATGCAAGCGAACAATCTCTCTAAAGAACAAATCAGCAATCATGGTTGCATCATCAGTTTTATGACAAGGTATAAAATGAGCCATTTTAGAGAACCTATCAACAACGACAAAGATGCTGTCCCTCCCCTTCTTAGTGCGAGGCAATCCCAAAACAAAATCCATCGAAATATCATGCCAAGGAGCAGAAGGAACAGGGAGAGGCAGATACAAACCATGGTTACCTAAACGAGACTTAGCTTTTTGGCACGTAGGACAGCGAGCAACGAAGCGCTCGACGTCACGACGCATCCGAGGCCAGTAGAAGTGGTCAGCCAGCAATTCTTGTGTTTTGAAAACACCGAAGTGACCCATGAGACCCCCTCCATGAGCTTCCTGCAACAATAACAAACGAACCGAACCAGCTGGAATGCACAGCTTGTTAGCACGAAACAGGAACCCATCCTGTATATGAAACTTGCCCCATGGCTTGCCATCCTTACAATGTGAAATAATATCATGAAAATCAGCATCATCCACATATTGATCTTTCAATGTTTGCAAACCAAAGATTTTAAAATCTAATTGGGACAGCATGGTATAGCGACGAGACAAAGCATCAGCAATGACATTTTCCTTCCCGTTCTTGTGTTTAATGATGTAGGGAAAGGACTCAATAAATTCTACCCATTTAGCATGTCTACGGTTCAGATTAGTTTGGGTACGAATGTGTTTCAAAGCCTCATGATCAGAATGAATAATAAATTCGCGAGGCCACAAGTAATGCTGCCATGTTTGCAAAGTGCGCACTAAAGCATATAACTCCTTATCATAAGTTGAATAGTTCAGGGCAGCACCGCTCAATTTCTCACTAAAGTAAGCAACAGGTTTACGATCTTGAAGTAAAACAGCACCTAAACCTATGCCACTAGCATCACATTCTAATTCAAACACTTTATTGAAATCAGGCAATTGTAAAAGAGGAGCATGAGTTAACCTGTCCTTCAAAGTGTTGAATGCATCTTCCTGTGGTGCATCCCAAGCAAAGGAAACACCTTTCTTTGTGAGCTCATGCAACGGGGCAGCAATGGAGCTGAAATCACGCACAAACCTTCGGTAGAACCCGGCGAGGCCAAGGAAACTCCGAACCTGCGTGACCGTCGTCGGTGTAGGCCAGCCCTGAATAGCATCCACCTTGCTGCTATCCACCTCAATTCCCTGTGGAGTAACAACATAGCCAAGAAAAGAGACGCGTTGCGTGCAAAAGGTGCATTTGTCCAAGTTACCGAACAAGCGAGCAGCACGCAAAGCATCAAAAACAGCACGCATATGTTCTAAATGCTCATCCATAGACTTGCTGTAAATAAGAATATCATCAAAGTAAACAACAACAAACAGTCCTATGAATGGCCTAAGAACTTCATTCATTAAGCGCATGAAAGTGCTGGGAGCATTAGACAAACCAAACGGCATAACCAACCATTCATATAAGCCAAATTTGGTTTTAAAAGCAGTTTTCCATTCATCTCCCAGTTTCATCCTAATCTGATGGTACCCACTTCGCAAATCAACTTTAGAAAATATAATGGCACCACTAAGCTCATCAAGCATGTCATCAAGGCGTGGTATAGGATATCGATAACGAATGGTGATGTTATTAATTGCACAACAATCTACACACATACGCCAGGAGCCATCTTTCTTAGGGACAAGCAAAACAGGAACCGAGCAAGGACTGAGAGACTCACGAATGTAACCCTTATCAAGCAGCGCTTGCACCTGGCGCTGGATCTCCTTCGTCTCATCTGGATTAGTGCGGTACGGGGCGCGGTTTGGAAGCTGCGCGCCGGGGATGAGATCAATCTGATGTTCAATGCCACGGATAGGAGGAAGACCCGGTGGCAAATCCTTGGGAAAAACATCGGCATAGTCCTGCAAAAGGTTAGCAACAGCAGGGGGAATATCCGAGGATGGTGCCTCATGAAGTGAAACAAGCATGCGAGAGCAAACAAGTGCATAGCAAGGCAGGTTATCATCATGTAGCTCAGCAAAATCAGCACGTGTAGCAAGTAAAACAGGGGTATGCAACTTGATTTCAGAGTTAGCAGGAGCAAGTGGAGGTGATGTGTGAGACTTTGCTGTCTTAGCCGCCCTAGCCATGTCATCTTTTAGAATTTGTTCCGGGGTCATGGGATGAATAATTATTTTTTTTCCCTTAAACATGAGTGAATAATGATTCGAACGACCATGATGCACACAATCAGTATCATATTGCCAAGGGCGACCAAGTAACAACGAACATGCTTCCATAGGGACAACATCACAATCAACATAATCAGAATAAGCGCCCAAAGAAAAGAGGACACGTACCGAGCGTGTTACCTTAATTTTGCCGCCATCATTAAGCCACTGAATGTGATATGGATGTGGGTGATGTCGGGTGGGCAATGATAATTGCTCCACCAAGGCTGCACTGGCCAAATTGTTGCAGCTGCCACCGTCTATGATGATTCGAATCGCCCGTTCTTGTACAACGCCCTTGGTATGGAAGATGGTGTGTCGCTGATTTTGCTCGTGCTGGGAAACCTGTGTACTGAGAACACGCTGCACAACAAGACTCTCATACCTATCGGCGGCGCTGGAATCAACGTGAACCTCCGTATGATCTGCATGGTCAGTGGAAAGCATAGCATGTCTAGTCTCCTCAGTATCACTAGCGGAAGAGTACTCACCATTGTCACGGATCAGCAAGGTACGCTTGTTGGGGCAGTCCCGAATCACATGACCGTAACCTTTGCAACGATGGCACTGAATGTCCCGAGTGCGCCCTGTGGAAGGAGAGGCACCGTGGGCCGGAGGTGCTGTCGGCTTGGCCGGCTGCTCGCGTGGTGATGCGCTTGAAGTGGACGGCGCACGCTCGCGCGGCGTGGAGGACGACGTGGAGGACGTCGGGCGGGGGGCTGGGGTGGAAGCTTGGCCGCGTCCTGCAAAAGAGTTAGCGCGTGTCGACGATCGCCGTCCCTGCACTTCACGTTCAGCTTTGCAAGCAAATTCAAACAAAGTGGTCATATCATCATATTCCTTGTAATCAAGGATGTCCTGAATTTCACGATTCAAACCACCCCTAAAACGTGCCATAGCAGCGTCCTCCTGCTCAACTAAACCACAACGAATCATGCCCTTTTGTAACGCTTGGTAATATTCCTCAACAGTTTGGGAACCTTGCTGAAATCGTTGCATTTGGTTGAGCAAGTCACGGGCATAATAAGAAGGAACAAATCTGTGACGCATGGCAGTTTTTAGTTCATCCCAAGTGGTGGGAGTGTTATCAGGAAACTTTTGTTTATATTCACGCCACCAAATTAAAGCAAAATCAGTAAATTCACTAATAGCAGCCTTAACTTGTAGATGAGCAGGAATATCATGGCATGAAAATTTCTGTTCGACCTCTAATTCCCAATCAAGATAAGCAGCAGGATCATATTTGCCATTAAAGGATGGAATGCGAAATTGGATCTTAGCAAAGGAATCAGGAGGTGGGACACGTACCCTGCGTGCACGACCGCGGCGACCACCATCGTCCAGTTCCGTATCACCGCCATAGTCGCGCGCCTGCTGCAACTCCGTTAGCTGCGTGGTCAAGGTCTCAAGACGAGTCATGATCGTCTCGAGTGTGGCGTGGGCGGCCGTTTGAGCGAGGTCGATCTGGTCGAAACGCTCGGTCGATGAAGCAACCGTGGAATCCAGCCGTTCATGCAGCGTCTTGATGTCGCCGGCAAGGCCTTCGACGTGCGCGTGCACGTCCTGTAGTGTAGTGTCCGTCTTGGCGTCATCTCCTGCCATTGTTAGTGCAAACACGAAACAGCAACGGAGAGGACACTACGATAGCAGGTGTATGGTGGGGAAAATCGCTCAAAACAACGCTCTTATCAAATTCTTACCCGTTCTTACCAAGCACACAGGGGTGAGCTGCAACCAACAGGTAAAACCGGTGAAAGATTGGAGGAGCGATTGCCTGGATAACAGAACCTGCTCGTAGTAGAAATATGTGTAGTTCTGGGCAGGCTGCACTCAAGACAAGGATTAGCACGATCAAACAATAAGTGCAAAGTTGAATAAGAGTGCTAAACACGTATGAACGCTGCTGGAAACAAGTGCGAGAGGGAGGTAGGGTTGTAGGGAAGACAGGGGTAAAAAGGTAATTAAAAGATACTATCTCTCTCTCTCTCTCTCTCTCGAGGAAGGTCGAAACTAATCAATGTACGAAACTGCAGTGACCCAAGATTCACGAGTCCAACGAGGACACACGGCGAAACAGATCGGTTGGCAAACTTCTGCTATTCGGTTTTCTTTTTTTTTTTTTTTTCTTCTTTTTTTGTTTTTTCACACACTCTTTCTGTTTTTTTTTTTTTTTGATTGCACACTTGGCCTTTTATATTTTGTTTTTCCTTTTTTTTTTTGACCGGAAAGAAAACACGGCAGGAGTCCGGACCGAACGGACACAGCAGGGCCGAAACCGACCTGAACTCAGCGGCGTACACGGCGCGTCCGAGCAGGATTCTGTGCACGGCGCGGCCGGCAGAGATGCAGCCGAGGCGTGACCAAGGCAGGCGTGATCGCCTGGGACTCTTGCGGAGCGCGGCGTGACCTGGTAGGAGGCGCGCACAGCAAACACACCGCGGCGGACACGACCTGGACTCTTACGCGCGCGGCAGCACACAGCAGATGGAAACAATCTGGACTCACGCGCACCGCACGGGAACGAGCTGGATTCTCGCGCGCGGCAGCAGATTGCGTAGTACACGACAGCGGGGTTGGTGGGGATGTAGGGTTTGTGGTGGCTATAACAGATGAGAAAAATCAAAACACAAGTAACCAGCAACAACGAACGCACAAGCACACAAATTCAACAATGCAAATTACTGATCGAAAGTGCGAGGCGCAAGGGGTACTGGGACAAAAGATCTAACCTGAAAATTTTTGGTTGTTTGTGGACTAGGATGAACGAAAAACACACGATAAACTCACCGAGAAACACTGGAATCTGATACCACTTGATAGAACTGGAGTGCCCGATCTTTCGGTGAGTGGAGATAATTTCGATCTGTGGAAGCTAACCCTCACGATCCGACTACGACGAGCAAGCCCGAGGCGCCAATGCAATCGCTGAACCAACTCCCGATGGTTACTAACCTTGCTGGATTGCAAGATCAGCCTGATCACGAAGATCAATCCCTGCACGCAATCGAAGAACGAGCAAGAATAAGAGGCGAGCAATCTAATCTATTACTCGAAGGTGGGGTTCTGAATACACGTCGTATGACGGCTGTAGCTAAAGCTATCAATTAAACAAAACCCAGAGAACAAAAGGGGCGCAGCCCTTGACTAAGTAAGGTGGGGGGGGGGGGGGGGAGGCGCAGCTCCCTGGTGGAGGCAAACCCTAGGGCGTCCACGTGTAGGCCTTTAGTTGGGCCGACTATTCTCCAGGCCCGTCGTTCCTTAATAGCGTCACAAAGTTGAGCTCTCTTGCCCGGGCCCGAGTGAGAGGCCCCTTATATGGAGTCGCTGCTGGGATTGAAATAGAGTCCAATGCTGTCACGGCTGGAGTTGCATCCGACTCGGTCGCAGCTTGAGGTAGAGGCGCGGCTTGATTTGGTGTAGGCGCAGGTGGAGTTGAACCCGTGTTGGAGTCGATGTCCTCATCAGGGTTTGTGGTGGCTAGAACAGATGGATAAAAACACAAGTAATCCAGCAACAACGAAACGCGCAGGCACACAAATTCAACAATGCAAATTACTGATCGAAAGTGCAAGGCACAAGGGGGTGCTGGGATAACAGATCTAACCGGAAAATTTTTGTTTTTGGTTTTTGTGGACTATAGGATGAACAAAAAACACACGAAAAACTCACCGAGAAACACTGGAATCTGATACCACTTGATAGAGCTGGAGTGTCCGATCTTTCGGTGAGGAAGATAAATTTGATTTGGTGGAAGTAGACCCTCACGATCCGATTACGACGAGCAAGCCCGAGGCACCAATGCAATCGCTGAACCAACTCCCGATGGTTACCAACCTTGCTGGTGCAAGATCAGCCTGATCACGAAGATCGTTTCCTGCGCGCAATCGAAGAACGAGCAAGAAAGAGATGCAAGCAATCTGATCTTTTACTTGAAGGTGGAGTTCTGAATACACGTGGCAGCGCTGTAATGCGTGCGATGGCTGTAGTTAAGCTAACAATTAAACAAAACTCAAAAATAAACAAGAGGCGCAGCCCCTGGCTAAATACACGAGGGGAGGGGCGCAGTCTCTGGGTGGCGGCCAGAGGTGGGGGCGCAGCCCCTGGGTGACGCGCATCCCTAGGGTTGCACGCAACCCTAGGTTGGCCCATAGGGGGGCCTTCAACTGGGCCGACTGGCTAATCTTCTGGGCCTTCGTTCTTCAGCAACACGACATAGTTCAGCTCTCTTGCACGGGCCCTCGTGATTGGCCACACTGATGAAGGAAGCGTCGCTTGAGGTAGAGGCGCATCTGGTGGAGCTGTGACTGGAAGTGGAGGCTCGTCCGCAGTTGGTGGAGGCACGTCCGCAGGTGCTGGTGGTGTGGCCGTTCCCGTGTTGGAGTTGATGTCCTCATCACCAGCCTCGGTCTTTTGCAGGCGGTACGTCGTGCGGGTTTGAGTCGAACTCCGTGTGTCTGCCGTTTCCTGCGCTCTGAGTAGCCGAAAGGTCTTAGCGAAGCAAAGATGAAAAAACAGAGGACTTCCCAGGAGGTCACCTATCCTAGTACTACTCTCGCCCAAGCACGCTTAACTTCGAAGTTTTGATGGGATCCAGTGCTTTAGTGCTGGTATGATCGCATCCGATAAAATGGACCTTATCGTTCCTTTTCACTCGAGTGGACGTGCGAGCACCATCCGGAGGTGCTTTATCGAACCGACAGTAAAGGCATACGGACTCGAAACGAGGCGCTTTTTTTTTCAAATCCATCAAAAAAATTTCACATCCGTCTGTCCGGCGAAGATTCAGCCTCGCTCAACGAGTATTCGGCGTTCTGGATTTCCGGACGGTTTTATGAGGTGGGCCTAGCCTCGGTCTTTTGCGGGCGGTACGTCGTGCGGGTTTGAGTCGAACTCCGTGTGTCTGCTGTTTCCTGCGCTCTAAGTAGCCGAAAGGTCTTAGCGAACCAAAGATGAAAAAACAGAATAACGGCGACCAAACGAAAAAAAAAAGGGATGCAACACGAGGACTTCCCAGGAGGTGACCCATTGATAGAACTGGAGTGCCCGATCTTCCGGTGAGTGAAGATAACTTGATTTGGTGGAAGTAGACCCTCACGATCCGACTACGACGAGCAAGCCCGAGGCGCCAATGCAATCGCTGAACCAACTCCCGATGGTTACCAACCTTGCTGGTGCAAGATCAGCCTGATCACGAAGATCGTTTCCTGCGCGCAATCGAAGAACGAGCAAGAAAGAGATGCAAGCAATCTGATGTATTACTTGAAGGTGGAGTTCTGAATACACGTGGCAGCGCTGTAATGCGTGCGACGGCTGTAGCTAAAGCTAACAATTAAACAAAACTCAAAAATAAACAAGGGGCGTAGCCCTTGGCTAAATACACGAGGGGAGGGGCGCAGCCCCTGGGTGGCGGCCAGAGGTGGGGGCGCAGTCCCTGGGTGGCGCGCATTCTAGGGTTGCGTGCAAACTTAGGTTGGCCCATTAGGGGGGGTCTTCAACTGGGCCGACTGGCTAATCTTCTGGGCCTTCGTTCTTCAACACCATGACATAGTTCAGCTCTCTTGCACGGACCCTCGTGATTGGCCCCACTGATGAAGGAAGTGTCGCTTGAGGTAGAGGCGCAGCTGGTGGAGCCGTGACTGGAAGTGGAGGCGCGTCCGCAGGTGCTGCTGGTGTGGCTGTTCCCGTGTTGGAGTCGATGTCCTCATCACCCATCCTAGTACTACTCTCGCCCAACTCAGAGTTCTGATGGGATCCGGTGCTTTAGTGCTGGTATGATCGCATCCGATGAAATAGAACTTATCGTTCCTTTTCACTCGAGTGGACGTCCGAGCACCATCCGGAGGTGCTTTATAGAAACGGCCGTAACTATCGCATACGGATTCGAAACGAGGCGCTTTTTTTTTTAAATCCATCAGAAAAATTTCACATCCGTCGGTCCGGCGAAGCACCGGCTCACCGAATTCAGTTTCACGAGATTCGGCCTCGATCAACGAGTATTCGACGTTCTGGATTTTCGGACGGTTTTATGAGGTGGGCCCAGCCTCGGTGTTTTGCGGGCGGTACGTCGTGCAGGTTTGAGTCAAACTCCGTGTGTCTGTCGTTTCCTGCGCGTTGAGTAGCTGAAAGGACTTAGCGAACCAAAGAAGAAAAAACAGAATAACGGTGACCAAAAGAAAAAAAAATAAAAAGGGATTTTTTCAACATGAGGACTTCCCAAGAGGTCACCCATCCTAGTACTACTCTCGCCTAAGCACACTTAACTTCGGAGTTCTGATGGGATTCGGTGCTTTAGTGCTGGTATGATCGCATCCGATAAAATAGACCTTGTCATTTCTTTTCACTCGAGTGGACGTGCGAGCACCATCCGGACGTGCTTTATCGAAATGGCCGTAACTTTCACATACGGACTCGAAACGAGGCGCTTTTTTTTCGAATCCATCAAAAAAAATTTCACATCGGTTCGTCCGGCGAAGCGCCGGCTCAGCGAATTCAGTTTCGTGAGATTCAGCCTCGCTCAACGAGTATTCGGCGTTCTGGATTTCCGGACGGTTTTATGAGGTGCGCCCAGCCTCGGTCTTTTGCGGGCGGTACGTCGTGCGGGTTTGAGTTGAACTCCGTGTGTCTGCCGTTTCCTGCGCTCTGAGTAGTACTACTCTGGCCCAAGCACGCTTAACTCTTCGGAGTTCTGATGGGATCCGGTGCTTTAGTGCTGGTATGATCGCATCCGATAAAATAGACCTTATCGTTCCTTTTCACTCGAGTGGACGTGCGAGCATCATCCGGAGGTGCTTTATCGAAACGGCCGTAACTTTCGCATACGGACTCGAAACAGGGCGCTTTTTTTTCATATTCTTCAAAAAAAATTGCACATCCGTCCGTCCGGCAGAGCGCTGGCTCAGCGAATTCAGTTTCGCGAGATTCGGCCTCGATCAATGAGTATTCGGTGTTCTGGATTTTCGGACGGTTTTATGAGGTGGGCCTAGCCTCGGTCTTTTGCGGGCGGTACGTCGTGCGGGTTTGAGTCGCACTCCGTGTGTCTGCCATTTCCTGCGCTCTGAGTAGCCGAAAGGTCTTAGCGTAGCAAAGATGAAAAAAACAGAATAACAACGACAAATGAAAAAAAAAATTAAAAGGGATGCAACACGGGGACTTCCTAGAAGGTCGGGATCCGGTGCTTTAGTGCTGGTATGATCGCATCTGATAAAATAGACCTTACCGTTCCTTTTCACTGAGTGGACGTGCGAGCACCATCCGGAGGTGCTTTATCGAAATGGCCGTAACTTTCGCATACTTACTCGAAACGAGGCGCTTTTCTTTTTTAAATCCTTCAAAAAAATTTCACATCCGTCCGTCCCCGCTTCGTCGGGCTCGGCGAATTAAGTTTCGCGAGATTCGGGCTCGATCAACGAGTATTCGGCGTTCTGGATTTCCGAACGGATTTATGAGGTGGGCCCAGCCTCAATTTTTTACGGGCGGTACGTCGTGCGGGTCTGAGTCGAACTCCGTGTGTCTGCCGTTTCCTGCGCTCTAAGTAGCCGAAAGGTCTTAGCGAAGCAAAGATGAAAAAAATAGAATAACGGCATCCAAATGAACAAAAAATAAAAAGAGATGCAACACGAGGACTTCCCAGGAGGTCACCCATCCTAATAGTACTTTCACCCAAGCATGCTTAACTTCAGAGTTCTCATGGGTTCTGGTGCTTTTGTGCCACTATGATCGTATCCGATAAAATAGACCTTATTGTTTGTTTTCACCCTCCGGAAGTGCTTTATCGAAACTGCCGTAACTTTCACATACGGACTTGAAACGAGGTGCTTTTTTTTTTCAAATCAAATCCTTGAAAAAAAATTCACATCCGTCCGTCCCCGCTTCGTCGGGCTCGGCGAATTCAGTTTCGCGAGATTCGGTCTCGATCAACGGGTATTCAGCGTTCTGGATTTTCGGACGGTTTTATGAGGTGGGCCCAGCCTCGGTCTTTTGAGGGCGGTACGTCGTGCGGGTTTGAGTCGAGCTCCGTGTGTCTGCCGTTTCCTGCGCTCTGAGTAGCCGAAATGTCTTAGCGAAGCAAAGACGAAAAAAAATAACAGCGTCCAAATGAACAAAAATAAAAAGGGATGCAACATGAGGACTTCCCAGAAGGTCACCCATCCTAGTACTACTCTCGCCCAAGCATGCTTAACTTTGGAGTTCTGATGGAATCCGGTGCATTAGTGCCGGTATCGTCGCATCCAATAAAGTAGACCTTATAGTTCCTTTTCACCCTCCAGAGGTGCTTTATCGAAACGGCTGTAACTTTCGCATACGGACTCGAAACAAGACGCTTTTTCTTCAAATCCTTCAAAAAAAAAAAATTTCACATCCGTCCGTTCTCGCTTCATCGGGCTCGACGAATTCAGTTCGCGAGATTCGGCCTCGATCAACGAGCATTCGACGTTCTGGATTTCCCGACGGTTTTATGAGGTGGGCCCAGCCTCGGTCTTTTGCGGGCAGTATGTCGTGCGGGTTTGAGTCGAGCTCCGTGTGTTCGCTGTTTCCTGCGCTCTAAGTAGCCGAAAGGTGTTAGCAAAGCAGAGATGAAAAAAACAGAATAACGGCGTCCAAATGACCAAAAAATAATAAGGGATGCAACACGAGGACTTCTCAGGAGGTCACCCATCCTAGTACTTTCCTCGCCCAAGCACGCTTAACTTCGGAGTTCTGATGGGATCTGGTGCTCTAGTGCTGGTATGATCGCGTCCAATAAAATAGACCTTATCGTTCCTTTTTACCCTCCGGAGGTGCTTTATCGAAACGGTCGTAACTTTCGCATACGGACTCGAAACGAGGCGCTTTTTTTTTTCAAATCCTTCAAAAAAAATTTCACATCCATCCGTCCCCACTTTGCCGGGCTAGGAGAATTTAGTTTCAAGAGATTCAGCCTCGATCAACGAGTATTCGACATTCTGGATTTTCGGACGGTTTTATGAGCTGGGCCTAGCCTCGGTCTTTTGCGGGCGGTACGTCGGTCGGGTTTGAGTCGAACTCCGTGTGTCTGCCATGTTCTGTGCTCTGAGTAGCCGAAAGGTCTTAGCAAAACAAAGATGAAAAAAATGGAATAACGGTGATCAAATGAAAAAAAATAAAAAGGGATGCAACAGAAGGGACTTCCCAGGAGGTCACCATCCTAGTACTACTCTCGCCCAAGCACACTTAACTTCGGAGTTCTGATGGGATCCGGTGCTTTAGTGCTGCTATGATCGCATCCAATGAAATAGACCTTACCGTTCCTTTTCACTCGAGTGGACGTGCGAGCACGATCCGGAGGTGCTTTATCGAAACGGCCGTAACTTTCGCATACGGACTCGAAACGAGGTGCCTTTTTTTTCAAATCCATGAAAAAAAAATTTCACATCCGTCCATCCGGCGAAGCGCCGGCTCAGCGAATTCAGTTTTGCGAGATTCGGCCTCGATCAACGAGTATTTGGCATTTTGGATTTCCGGACGGTTTTATGAACTGGGCCCAGCCTTGGTCTTTTGCGGGCGGTATGTCGTGCGGGTTTGAGTCGAACTCCGTATGTCTGCCGTTTTCTGCGCTCTGAGTAGCGGAAAGGTATTAGCGAACCAAATATGAAAAAACAGAATAACAGAGACCAAATAAAAAAAATAAAAAGGGATGCAATACAAGGACTTCCTAGGAGGTCACCCATCCTAGTACTACTCTCGTGCAAGCACGCTTAACATCGGAGTTCTGATGGGATTCGGTACTTTAGTGCTGGTACGATTGCATCCAATAAAATAGACCTTATCGTTCGTTTTCACTCAAGTGGACGTGCGAGCACCATCCAGAGGTGCTTTAACGAAATGGCTGTAACTTTCGCATACGGACTCGAAACGAGGCGCTTTTTTTTCAAATCCATCAAAACAAAATTTTCCATCCATCCGTTTGGCGAAGCATTGGCTCAGCGAATTCAGTTTCGCGAGATTCGGCCTCGATCAACAAGTATTAGGCGTTCTGGATTTCCGAACGGATTTATGAGGTGGGCCCAGCCTCGTTCTTTAGCGGGCGGTACGTCGTAACCTGCGCTCTGAGTAGCCGAAAGGTCTTAGCGAAGCAAAGATGGAAAAACAGAATAACGGCGACCAAATAAAAAAGAAAGGGATGCAACACGAGGACTTCCCAGGAGGTCACCTATCCTAGTACTACTCTCGCCCAAGCACGCTTAAATTCAGAGTTCTGATGGGATCTGGTGCTTTAGTGCTGGTATGATCCCATCCGATAAAATAGACATTATCATTCCTTTTCACCCTCCAGAGGTGCTTTATCGAAAGGGCGTAACTTTCACATACGGACTTGAAACAAGGTGTTTTTTTTTTCAAATCCTTTAAAAAAAAATTACATATCCGTCCGTCCCAGCTTCGTTGGGCTCAGCGAATTCAGTTTCATGACATTCGGCCTCGATCAACGAGTATTCAGCGTTCTGAATTTCCGGACGATTTTATGAGGTGGGCCCAGCCTTGATCTTTTGCAGGCGGTATGTCGTGCGGGTTTCAGTCGAACTCCGTGTGTCTGCCGTTTCGTGCGCTCTGAGTAGCCGAAAGGTCTTAGCGAAGCAAAGATGAAAAAAACAGAATAACTGCGTCCAACTGAACAAAAAATAAAAAGGGACGTAACACGAGGACTTCCCAGGAGGTCACCCATCCTCTCATGGGTTCCGGTGCTTTAGTGCCAGTATGATCGCATCCAATAAAATAGACCTTATCGTTCCTTTTCACCCTCCGGAGGTACTTTATCGAAACGGCCGTAACTTTCCATACGGATTCGAAACAAGGCGCTTTTTTTTTCAAATTCTTCAAAAAAATTTCACATCCGTCCGTCCGGCGAAGCGCCGGCTCAACGAATTCAGTTTCGCAAGTTTCGGCCTCGATCAACGAGTATTCGGCATTCTGGATTTCTGGACGGTTTTATGAGGTGGGCCCAGCCTCGGTCTTTTACGGGCGGTACGTCTTGCGGGGTTGAGTCGAACTTAGTGTGTCTGCCGTTTCCTGCGCTCTGAGTAGCCGAAAGGTCTTGGCGAAGCAAAGATGAAAAAAAACAGAATAACGACGACCAAATGAAAAAAAATAAAAAGGTATGTAACATGAGGACTTCCTAGGAGGTCACCCATCCTAGTACTACTCTCGCCCAAGCACGCTTAACTTCAAACTTTTGATGTGATCCGGTACTTTAGTGCTAGTATGATAGCATCCGATAAAATAGACTTTATCATTTCTTTTCACCCTCTAGAGGTGCTTTATCGAAACGGCCGTAACTTTCGCTTACGGACTTGAAACGAGGCGCTTCTTTTTTTCAAATCCTTGAAAAAAAAAATTCACATCCGTCCGTCCCCGCTTCGTCGGGCTCGACGAATTCAGTTTCGCGAGATTCGGTCTCGATCAACGAGTATTCGGCGTTCTGGATTTTCGTACGGTTTTATGAGGTGGGCCCAGCCTCGGTCTTTTACGGGCAGTCTGTCGTGCGGGTTTGAGTCGAACTCCGTGTGTCTGCCGTTTCCTGCACTCTGAGTAGCCGAAAGGTCTTAGCGAAGCAAAGACGAAAAAAAATAGTGTACAAATGAATAAAAAATAAAAAGGGATGCAACACGAGGACTTCGGAGTTCTGATGGGATTCGGTGCTCTAGTGCTGGTATAATCGCATCCAATGAAATAGACCTTATCGTTCCTTTTTACCCTCCGAAGGTGCTTTATCGAAACAGTTGTAACTTTTGCATACGGACTCGAAACGAGACACTTTTTTTTTCAAATCCTTCAAAAAAAATTTCACATCCGTCCGACCCAGCTTCGTCGGGCTCGGCGAATTCAGTTCGTGAGATTCGGCCTCGATCAACGAGTATTTGGCGTTCTGGATTTTCGGACGGTTTTATTAGGTGGGCCCAGCCTCGGTCTTTTGCGGGCGGTACGTCGGGCGGGTTTGAGTCAAACTCCGTGTCTGCCGTTTCCTGCGGGCCAAAAGGTCTTAGCAAAGCAAAGATGAAAAAAAAATAGAATAACGACGTCCAAATGAACAAAAAATAAAAAGGGATGCAACACGAGGACTTCGGAGTTCTGATGGGATTCAGTGCTCTAGTGCTGGTATGTGACACCTCAGGTGTCACCAGGGCAAAAAGTCGACACAGTAAACCCTAATCCATAATTTCACTCACTTTAGAGCAAATTCAATCATGGAAATAAAAAGAAATATTATTTAAAATGCTTTAAAGAGACACTATGAAAAGTTTGACAAACAACAGAGCATTTAGCAAAGTCCGGAGGAATCGCAACTAAAAGTGTCGAAATCTCGTTAACAGAAAGAAATCCAAACCCTAACTTTTGATCATCAAAATTTCCACAGAACCCTAGCCATATTTTTACATAACAATTAAGTACACTTCAAAATTGAATTTTGGGAAATTATTCAAGATTTTTGGAAAGGATTTAGACCTCTTAAAAATTCACACAAGCTATAATCAACTTAGAAATTCAAGAATTTTTAGAGACCAAATCATGACTTGAACCTTAAATGAAAAGTGTTCCAAATAAATTTCTGAGCTTGTACAAAAAGTTTCAAAATTTTTCGAGCTCGGGAAGAGTGCCAATTCATTGAATTACTTCCAGCCTTAATGAAATAAAAAAAATCAATCAAACTGTTGTCGGGCGGGCTACAGTGACCGCCCGCCCGACAACAGCGCGCAGCCGCCCGGCCGCTGCCCCGGCCGACACGGCTGTTGTAGCGCACGTCACCTTAGGGCTTTGCCGCGCCGGCCTCCTCTCCTACTCCCTCACTTCTCTAGCCTCTCCCTCCCTCTCTCTTTCCTCTCTTTCCCTCACTGCTGCGCCGCCCGAGCGCCACCAAGCCGCGCCACCCGCCTCACTGCCGCCATGATGCCGACCCCCGCCCCTACTGCCCCCCTGCTCTCCCCTACCCCCGGCCCCCTTTAAATTGGCGCAAAACCTCCCTCTTCTTCCTCCCCCTCCTTCTCCCTTTTTTCTTCCCCGCGCAGGCAAGCTCAATTTCACTGCTCCCGGCCGCCACCCCTCCATTGCCGGCCGCCAAGGTGAAACGCCACCCCCGGTCAATTTTGATCAAATTCCCTCACCAAATCAGCTCCTCTCCACCTCGTGAAGCTCACAGCACCTTCCAATCCTCCGACGGCGAGCCACCTCGTCGGAATTTTGACTTCGCCGCCGCCACCGAGGCACCCCCACAGTGAGACCCCCTCTGCCGTGCCCAACCTTGATGAATACCATGTTGCCGAGCTTCGTCATGTCATGTGGATCATGAAAAGCCAAGGTTCGACGGCCGGCGACCACCCCATCGTCGGGAATTGGCCGCCGGAGCTCGTCGGAGACTGTGCTCTGTTTTTCCTTTTTCCTATTTATTTTCTAGATTATTGCTCTGTCTTCTAAAAACCCTAGAAAATCACAGGAAACTCCAAAAATGCCAAACCAAAATTTGTTAGAACCCTCGTGAACAGTACTAATTTTCTGTTAAAACACTATTTAACAAATCACCAAACATTTGTAGAATTAATTAGAAACACTCCTTTCTGTTTATGAATTTTAAATTGCATTATAAAGCAATGCTAGGGATAACCTTTGATCTACAAGAACATCCTGGCACTACACACCCTCTGGAATTTTATGAAGATTTTAGGAACAAGAAATGGCATCTAACCCTATTAAATAACATCAATCTGCCTAGTTTAAATAGCATTTTCTAAAGTACATTGTAAAAGTCATTTGCAAGGTTAGACCCCAAAATCAAAGTTGTAGATCTGGTTCTCAGGAATGCTCACATAAAGTTTCATAATTTTATTCTAATGTTTACTAGTTCTTTCTGATTTTACAAGATCTAAAAACAGGAACTTTGATGAATTTTTATAAAATACATAAAATTCATCTAGGCCCCACCCAAAGCCCAAAATGCTTATTCCAGAGAGTACTACCCACTAAAAATAATCTTGAGGAAGAATTAAAATCTTTATTTTTAACCCTAGTTTAATAGCCGAAGTAATTAAATAATATTAACCGATGAAAAATGTCGCATTAACTTGATTAAAGCTGGAGTTGATGGACATCTCAACTAAAAGTCACCTCATGGAAGATTAATAGACTTCTTTAAACATCATTCACAGAGTAAGAATTTGATTTAATCAACGGCGTCGAGTAATTAGGGTTAACCCTAATTCTGGGCGTCGCCAATCTAAACCCTAGGTTGTTATTGATAATAATAATAAGTTTTATTTTCATTAAACTTATCATAATCCTACTACATCATGTAGATTCTGACGCTAACGAGGTAGCTGCCTGATGAGGACATCGACTCTCAAACAGCAGCACCTGCGCCTGCGCTCCCTCAAGCTGTGACCGAGTCGGACGCAACTCCAGTGGCGCCTCCATATCAAGGGCCAATCACTCGAGCCCGTGCACGAGAGCTGAACTTCGTCATGCTGCTAAGGAACGAACACACCGACGCCATGGCCTTCTCCAAGTTGCAACTCATCTCCAACTCAACTGCCACGTCGCCCTCGGATTCAGCAGACACGTCGTCGATGTTTCGATCATAACTCCCTCATACGACGTCGAAACGGGGAGATCTTGGACTCGTTGGAAAGGGGACGACGACGCCATCGTTTTGGTTCTGGTCCCAGCTCCAGAAGGTCCGTGGATCATTCTGTGTGACCACAGCAAGGTGCTGCGTCACCTGTTTGGGCCAATTTGGCCATGTAACGTGTTGGGCCTTAAGCCCAAGTTGTGGGCGTCCAACCCCTGGCCGCCTTCAACCCTAGGACGTCCCTACTTTATATTCCACACAGCCGCCGCTGTTTAGACTCGAGTTTTGTTTAATTGTTAGCTTTAGCTACAGCCGTCGCACGCATTACAGCGCTGCCACGTGTATTCAGAACTCCACCTTCAAGTAATACATCAGATTGCTTGCATCTCTTTCTTGCTCTTTCTTCGATTGCGCGCAGGAAACGATCTTCGTGATCAGGCTGATCTTGCACCCGCAAGGTTGGTAACCATCGGGAGTTGGTTCAGCGATTGCATTGGCGCCTCGGGCTTGCTCGTCGTAGTCGGATCGTGAGGGTCTACTTCCACCAAATCAAGTTATCTTCACTCACCGAAAGATCGGGCACTTCAGTTCTATCAAGTGGTATCAGATTCCAGTGTTTCTCGGTGAGTTTATCGTGTGTTTTTCGTTCATCCTAGTCCACAAACAACCAAAAATTTTCAGGTTAGATCTTTTATCCCAGCACCCCTTGCGCCTCGCACTTTCGATCAGTAATTTGCATTGTTGAATTTGTGTGCTTGTGCGTTCGTTGTTGCTGGTTACTTGTGTTTTGATTTTTCTCATCTGTTATAGCCACCACAACCCCTACATCCCCACCATCCCCCTGTCGTGTACTACGCAATCTGCTGCCGCGCGCGAGAGTCCAGCTCGTTCCCGTGCGGTGCGCGTGAGTCCAGATTGTTTCCATCTGCTGTGTGCTGCCGCGCGCGTAAGAGTCCAGGCCGTGTCCGCCGCGGTGTGTTTGCTGTGCGCGCCTCCTACCAGGTCACGCCGCGCTCCGCAAGAGTCCCAGGCGATCACGCCTGCCTTGGTCACGCCTCGGCTGCATCTCTGCCGGCCGCGCCGTGCACAGAATCCTGCTCGGACGCGCCGTGTACGCCGCTGAGTTCAGATCGGTTTCGGCCCTGCTGTGTCCGTTCGGTCCAGACTCCTGCCGTGTTTTCTTTCCGGTCAAAAAAAACAAAGGAAAACAAAATATAAAAGGCCAAGTGTGCAATCAAAAAAAAAACAGAAAGAGTGTGTGAAAAAAAAAGAAGAAAAAGAAAAGAAAAGAAAAAAAAAGAAAAAAAAAAACCAGAACAACAAGGCACAGTTGTCTTCTCTTGATCGGTTTTGTTTGGCCGATCGTAACCGAACCAGACTATCCCTAGTCGTGCGGCCACCAGCGGTTCCTCACCTTTGCCTCCTTCTCGCACTTGTTTCCAGCAGCGTCCATACGTGTTTAGCACTATTATTCAACTTTGCACTTATTGTTTGATCGTGCTAATCCTTGTCTTGAGTGCAGCCTGCCCAGAACTACACATATTTCTACTACGAGCAGGTTCTGTTCTCCAGGCAATCGCTCCTCCAATCTTTCACCGGTTTTACCTGTTGGTTGCAGCTCACCTCTGTGTGCTTGGTAAGAACGGGTAAGAATTTGATAAGAGCGTCGTTTTGAGCGATTTCCCCCCACCATACACCTGCTATCGTAGTGTCCTCTTCGTTGCTGTTTCGTGTTTGCACTAACAATGGCAGGAGATGACGCCAAGACGGACACTACACTGCAGGACGTGCACGCGCACGTAGAAGGCCTTGCCGGCGACATCAAGACGCTGCATGAACGGCTGGATTCCACGGTTGCTTCATCGACCGAGCGTTTCGACCAGATCGACCTCGCTCAAACGGCCGCCCACGCCACACTCGAGACGATCATGACTCGTCTTGAGACCTTGACCACGCAGCTAACGGAGTTGCAGCAGGCGCGCGACTATGGCGGTGATACGGAACTGGACGATGGTGGTCGCCGCGGTCGTGCACGCAGGGTACGTGTCCCACCTCCTGATTCCTTTGCTAAGATCAAATTTCGCATTCCATCCTTTAATGGCAAATATGATCCTGCTGCTTATCTTGATTGGGAATTAGAGGTCGAACAGAAATTTTCATGCCATGATATTCCTGCTCATCTACAAGTTAAGGCTGCTATTAGTGAATTTACTGATTTTGCTTTAATTTGGTGGCGTGAATATAAACAAAAGTTTCCCGATAACACTCCCACCACTTGGGATGAACTAAAAACTGCCATGCGTCACAGATTTGTTCCTTCTTATTATGCCCGTGACTTGCTCAACCAAATGCAACAATTTCAGCAAGGTTCCCAAACTGTTGAGGAATATTACCAAGCGTTACAAAAGGACATGATTCGTTGTGGTTTAGTTGAGCAGGAGGACGCTGCTATGGCACGTTTTAGGGGTGGTTTGAATCGTGAAATTCAGGACATCCTTGATTACAAGGAATATGATGATATGACCACTTTGTTTGAATTTGCTTGCAAAGCTGAACGTGAAGTGCAGGGACGGCGATCGTCGACACGCGCTAACTCTTTTGCAGGACGCGGCCAAGCTTCCACCCCAGCCCCCCGCCCGACGTCCTCCTCGTCGTCCTCCACGCCGCGCGAGCGTGCGCCGTCCACTTCAAGCGCATCACCACGCGAGCAGCCGGCCAAGCCGACAGCACCTCCAGCCCACGGTGCCTCTCCTTCCACAGGGCGCACTCGGGACCTTCAGTGCCATCGTTGCAAAGGTTACGGTCATGTGATTCGGGACTGCCCCAACAAGCGTACCTTGCTGATCCGTGACAATGGTGAGTACTCTTCCGCTAGTGATACTGAGGAGACTAGACATGCTATGCTTTCCACTGACCATGCAGATCATACGGAGGTTCACGTTGATTCCAGCGCCGCCGATAGGTATGAGAGTCTTGTTGTGCAGCGTGTCCTCAGTACACAGGTTGCCACGGCCGAGCACAATCAGCGACACACGATTTTCCACACTAAGGGCGTCGTACACGAACGGGCGATCCGGATCATCATCGACAGTGGCAGCTGCAACAATTTGGCGAGTACGATGCTGGTAGAGCATTTATCTTTACCCACTCGCCAACATCCACACCCGTACCACATCCAATGGCTCAATGATGGTGGCAAAATAAAGGTAACACGCTCGGTACGTATTCCTTTTTCTCTGGGCGCCTATTCTGATTATGCTGATTGTGATGTTGTCCCTATGGAAGCATGCTCTTTGTTGCTTGGTCGACCTTGGCAATATGATACTGATAGTGTACATTATGGTCGTTCAAATCATTATTCACTCATGTTTAAGGGTCAGAAAATAATCATTCATCCCATGACCCCGGAACAAATTCTGAAAGATGACATGGCTCGGGCGGCCAAGACAGCAAAATCTCACAAATCACCTCCAGCCGCCCCTGCTAAGTCTGAAATCAAGTTGCATACCCCTGTTTTGCTTGCTACACGTGCTGATTTTGCTGAGCTGCATGATGATAATTTGCCTTGCTATGCACTTGTTTGCTCCAACATGCTTGTTTCACTTCATGAGGCACCGTTCTTGGATATTCCCCCTGCTGTTGCTAACCTTTTGCAGGACTATGCTGATGTCTTTCCCAAGGACTTGCCACCGGGTCTTCCTCCTATCCGTGGCATCGAACATCAGATCGATCTCATCCCCGGCGCCCAGCTTCCCAATCGCGCCCCGTACCGCACTAATCCCGATGAGACGAAGGAGATCCAGCGCCAGGTGCAAGCACTACTGGACAAGGGCTACATCCGTGAGTCACTCAGTCCTTGCTCGGTTCCTGTTTTACTTGTTCCTAAGAAAGATGGTTCATGGCGTATGTGTGTCGATTGTCGTGCTATTAATAACATCACAATCCGTTATCGATATCCCATACCACGCCTTGATGATATGCTTGATGAGCTTAGTGGCGCTGTTCTTTTTTCTAAGGTTGATCTGCGCAGTGGGTACCATCAGATTAGGATGAAATTAGGAGATGAATGGAAAACAGCTTTCAAAACCAAATTTGGCTTATATGAATGGTTGGTTATGCCGTTTGGTTTGTCTAATGCTCCCAGCACTTTCATGCGCTTAATGAATGAAGTTCTTAGGCCATTCATAGGACTGTTTGTTGTTGTTTACTTTGATGATATTCTTATTTACAGCAAGTCTATGGATGAACATTTAGAACATATGCGTGCTGTTTTTGATGCTTTGTGACACGACCCCGCCCAGAACACATAGTCTCGGGACGGTGCTGTTCAGTCGCTGAGCCAGGATCCTGTTGGGCAACGCTCGGCGAAGCGAGCGTACACACGATACAACACAGGCACGAATAAACAGCAATAAATTACAAGAAGAGAGGACTTAATACATCATTAGTTCATAGTCTGCAACTTAGGTCTTACAGTGCTTCAGAGTGCGCGATAAAGTTTTAACAAAAACAGCGGAAGACTTAATCTAATACAACTCCGTCGCTCGGACTTAAGCAAAGTATGCGCCGTGCCCACGGGCGTCATACTACTAGCCACTGCAACAATCAACGCGGCGACTCGCATAACTCCCAATGGAGGTTCCCGAAATCGAAGAGGGGCTCCTCCACCTGGAAGTTACCTGCTGGGTCCTGCATGTCGAAGCCTGAAAAACCACAAAGCGCTAACGCGTGAGCTTCTAAGAAGCTCAGCAAGACTTACCCGACAAGGTGGCTGACTACAGCCGACTCCTAGACATGAAGGCTGATGGGGGGGTGGTTTATTTGCAAAAGAGGACTCGCAATCCTACACTATTCTTGTCAAATTTTAGCACCGGTTTAAGTGATTAGAAAAGTAAATTTAGTTAGCACTGATCTAAACAAACATAGAAGGCAAACAATGATATTAATATTGATCATCATAATTCATTTCCATTTGGGTGTCAACCTATTCTTTCTAGAATGTGACAGAGAGTTCAAGCATGCTCATATCTGAGAGCGACAGCGATTCGAACCGATTTTTATACCACTGCAGGGTTAACCTAATCGTACGACACGTGCATGTCCCAGACTTGCACGTGGCAACCGTTCACACTAGCTCCTGCAACGTCAATTCCAGCCTACGCATGCCTTAGCAGCGCCGCATCCCACCAGACAACGCGTCCCAGACGGTTTCTGTGGAGTTCCCACGCTGCCCACCCCAGATCTCCTCCTAGTCAGACACCGTAGGGCAGGTTCGACGTTGCAATCACTAGGCTACGTAGGTTTACCGGGGCCCATATCACCCGGCATACGATTAGTACGTTCAATACTTGACCAGCTGTGCCACACGGATCAGACCAGACTACGGTCACCCTGGTCCCGGACCAGTCGCCGACCTACTTGTACCCAGTCTGACCCTCAAACTTTTATCTTTCTTATGTGTTCTCAATGGTGTGGCACATCTCATGAAATAACTCCATCCAATAACCTACCACTCGCGAGCAGAGTTCACCCTGCTCGACTTCTACCGACAACTATCTGCTAAGCATAGCATACTAAGGGTATCCAACAACTACCGTCGGGGTTTCCTAGGGGGAACAATGCAACTATGGTTTCAATCAACTCCTATCACTTAAATGCACAAACAAGACACACTTAGTTATAAAAGAAAAAGTTAAAACTTGGTTGTGCACCGGGGCTTGCCTGGTCCTTCGGCGCTGATGTCGACTTCGTCTGCGGGGGTCGAAACAGGTGGATCCGCAGCTACTTCGTGCGTTTCAAGATCTACATGATGCAATATGATCAAGATATGTTTACTTAACAAGAAATTGTTGCTTTTATCAATAGTAATTTAGGTTCCGATTTGGCGACGCCCAGAATTAGGGTTAAGATGAAAGTTTTAATTCAACCTCAATATTATTTTTAGTTGATAGAACTCTTTGAATTAAGCATTTTGAGCTTTTGGGTGGGGCCAAGATGATTTTTCTAGATTTTATAAAAATTCATCGAAGTTCCTGTTTTCCAATCTTGTAAAATCAGAATGACCTAGTAAATCTTTGATTCAGTCAAAAATATTTTATGTGGTCACTCATGAGCTTCAAATCTACAACTTTCATTTAGGGTTTCTTTACTGAAAAGGACTTTTGCAATGTATTTTAGAAAATAGTATTTTAACTAGGCAGATTGCAGTTATTCCATAGGGTTACATATTATCACATGTTCCAAAAATCTTCATAAAATTACAGGAGGTGTGTGTGGCCATGGTGCATTTTTGGATCAAAGGGCAGCCTTCGCATTGCTCTAGTTTTCAAAATAAAATTCAAAAAAATGAAAAGAGGGTTTCTAATTACTTCTGCTAATTTTTTGGTCATTTGATAAAAAGTGTTTTAACAGAAAATTAGTACATTTCATGAGGTTTCCAACAAATTTTGGTTTGCTATTTTTGGATTTTTTTGTGAATTTATACGAATTTTACAAGACAGGGCAATAATCTGGAAAATAAAAACAGAAAAAGAAAAACAGGGGTGGTGCTCCGGCGAGCTCCGGCGAGGCCTGGCTGGCGGTGGGGTGGTCGCCGGGGGTCGAACCTTGGCTTTTCATGATCTACGAGACACGAAGAAGCTCGGCAACATGATAACTTTCGAGGTTTCGGCCGGGAAGAGGGGTCTCACCGTGGAGGTCGATGGTGGCGGCGACGGCGAGCAATTCCCGACGAGGTGGCTTGATTTGGTGGAATTGGGGAGGTTGGGAAGCTCCACGGGGGTGAGAGGCACTGCTTTGTCGAGGGAATTGGATCGGGGAACGGCCGGGGATGGACTTCGCCGTGGAGCTCGGTATGAGCAGCCATGGCGGAGGCGGCCGGGCAGGAGAGGTGCCGCGCGCGTGGGGGAGGAAGCAGAGGGAGGAGAAGAGAGAGTGCGCCGCTTTTTATAGAACCGGAGGGGGGGGGCGGAGGGCAGTGGAGCAGCGTGGCAGGGGACAGGCAGGGGCGGCGGCGCCGGCTTCCTGTCGGGCGGCGCGGCGCAGTGGGCTGCCGGGCGGCGCGGCGCAGGAGGAAGACGGGAGTGGGAGAGAGAGAATGGGGGGGGAAAGAAAGAAGCAGAGGGGGGGAGCCGGCACCGGGCAGGGCAGGGCATGGGGCGCTGCCTGAGCGGCGTGCTGCCCCTGCCGGCCGCCCTGCAAAGCCGTGTCGGGCGGGCTGTTGCCCGCCCGGCACGGTTGAAATTTTTTTTTTTTTAATTTAATTACTAAAGCTGGTATTTAATTCAATGGAATGGCGCACTTACCGAGCTCTAAAATTTTTAAAAGTTTTTGTGTAGACTTAGAATTTTATTTGGAACATTTTTCATTTAGGGTTCAAGTCATGATTTGGACTCTAAAAATTCTTGAATTTCCAAGATTAATTTAGCTTATGTGAATTTTTAAGAGGTTTAAACCTTGTCCAAAAATGTTGAATAAATTTCCAAAATTCTATTTCGTAGTGTACTTAATTGTTATGTAAAAATATGGTCAGTGTTCTATGGAAATTTTGATAGCCATGAATTAGGGTTTGGTTTTCAGTCCCTGTTAACAGGGTTTCGACACTGCTAGTCAAGATTTTTCTGGACTTTGCTTTAGTGTTCTGTTGTTTGTCAAACGTCTCATAGCGTTCCTTTAAGTCATTTTAAACACTATTTCTTTTTATTTTTCAGGTTGAATTTGCTTTTAAACGAGTGAATTTTAACTGCTAGGGTTTAAATCTGTCGATACTGTTTAAGTGACACCTGGGGTGTCACAGCCCTCCCCCCTTAAAGAAATCTCGTCCCGAGATTTATGAGCAGGAAGGGGGAGGAGAAAAACTAGAGATCAAGGTATGGTCTTAAAATTAGATCACAAGGAAATATTTGGATGAGCGAAAAGTTCAATATGGGTAGGAAGGAATATGGTAACCTTGGTCTCGATTGGAATCGTGCTGTGTGATCAAAACGGTTCAAAATGGCTTGGTACCATGACATGGAAGTGAGATGGCACAATTATGACCTTGCGTCCAGCAGATTCAATGTCTGGCTCCTCTGGGATTTTCTGGTGATTGTAGTGCTGGTTGCTCAGAATCTTAAGATATGGTTAGCATGTCGTAGGTGGGGGGTTCTTAGTGTGGCCGCAATATGGCAGGTTCTGGTGATAGAGCGTGCCATCTTGTTTTCGACTCCCAACTAGGGTGGCCCAGATATTGACATCCTAAAAAGGGGTCAGCTGTAGGCGGGATCAAGGATACGGTTTGGTACAGATGAGAGAAGTCAAGCACAACATGGCTAGGAACAAGGGGCTAAAAGTGCTTCTGCAAGGATCTGGTTATCGGTCAAGATAAGAAATTTCCAATCGTAACATTACTCATCCCGGTTGCGTACTCCGGATAATACGCCATCCGTTCAGAAGAATGTTAGGATTAGGACTTCCCGTCACGATTGAAGGACGATGTTCCCATCATATCACCAATCTGACTTTGAGAAGCGCCTGGGCGAACCGGCACAATTCAAAAGCAAGATTGTGATCTTCTGGAAACAAACCTCTCGGCAAGGACGAGTTAGGGGATAACAATCATCAAGGTCTATGAAAATGCAAAAGGATGGTTTTGCGGATGATGGCTAAAAGCTTATAAGGAGTTTCGCTTGTTCAAAGGAGATAAGATTTCTAGTGATTGGAAGGATGTTCCAAAGTAATTGATTTTAGCTATGGCGTTGCTTTGGAACAAACAAAAAGAAAAGCTTCACTCAGCAGTGTAGGGGGGGTTTACATGTGAATGTCAAATCAGTACTCACAAGGTTCGTCCTACTCGACCAATGTTTATAGATATCCCTCATATTCTCCACGGAGTGTTTCCCGGTACTCGGTCACATACCAGTGGCGAGTGGGTTAAGGTTTCTGATTCATCAAAGTTGCCTGATGTGGAAAAGATGAATCTGGAGTTAGGTAATGACAGTTTGGTAATTTCATTGAGTATTCCTTGTAAAGATTTTTGATGTTAACCAAATGGCCATGTTTGTTCCATAGTTAGGTCCACTTCCGCTCCAGTATTGACCTCTTTTCTCATCGACAGTCATATAGATAGTCCAAGGTGCTTTACCATCTAAGTTGACCTGTCAAGGAGACAATCTTCTCATCGAGGAAAGTGTTGAAAAAGGCTCAATGGTATACAAGGGTTTTATTCCGACTTGGTTGATATCACTCTATAAGGGAGGAAGGTACCCAGGTTGACTTGTTACCTTTCTGATAGTGTTACAGCCATTATTGATGGAATTTTTGCTCCGGGATGGTTTTAGTATAAGTTTGAAGGATTTTATTGTTCTTAGGTTTTGGAAAGGTTGGGGTGTGCGAAGTCTTGATTTGTCGAATAGTAAGATGATATTAGAGGATTGACCACAAAACTTTGGATTTCAAGAAGGAGATAAGGTGAATGATAAAGTGTACAGGAATGGCTTTAGAACACAAGAGTTTCACGCCTACAAGGACTTTTGAAAACTGGACATTTTCTCAAGCCTCAGGAGGTGTTATTGAAGAATTTAGTTTATACTAGGATGCAGCCTCATGTCGATTGAATGAGAAGCCAAGACTGATAACCTCCGTAGGAGGTGACAAGGCTTTACTTCCAGATATGGTCTCACGGTTTGGTTAGAGTGATTCACTTGGCAATAAGGGTTGATAGGTGCAAATATTCAAGTGGTAGAGGATTTTCGACTTCCCCATATTGCACTCATTCACGTCCTCATGACGAGTGAACGGGGGTCAGTCTAGAAAAGAGCACTAAGATATGAAAGAATTTCTAGGCTGAGGTGAACCTTTTCCTTAATGTGAAAACGAAATGGTTTGAAAACAATTAAGGTTGATTTTTCTTTTGATTCTGAAGGCTTTGGGTTTGACCAAGGAGCACTAAGACATGATTATAATTAATATCCACAATTTTTGAGATGACTTCTTGACACCCTTTATTTAGTTGCACATCTTATTAAGCTGTTAAGTAATGTTCCAGTTATTACTTAAATTCAATCAGTTAATCGTTATAGTTAGCCATCAATTGACTTTCTTTTATTGGGTGATTTTATTTGGTTTCCAATTTTAGTATGCAATGCAATCCTACATCGGCCTATACGTCCTCACAAAACAAAAAGAATACGCGTGGGCGGTGGCAAAAATCGCACTCAAGTTAGTCGTTACTACACGTTTCTTACGATATCGGGGTTAGCGTACCTGCAGAAAATGACATCACAGGCAGTCCAATATAATAATATCTCAAAAGTAAAAACAACAACCCATATCATTGCCATATGGGTCGCCCCGAGTAGGTCACGTACGGGGATCACGTGTCCGACCTTTCCTGCGCGGCGACAGACTGCACTTTACCTCAGGCAGCGGAGGTATAAGAGTGTTCCGCAAAACCGAAGTCGTGAGGAACAAACTCATCTCTTGTGTGCCAAAGACACAAGACTTCACTGTTGCGAAGGTCTGCATTCGCAACAGGTCCGTAACCCACACCTCGTACGGTAGAGGGCCGCTTCTCTCCCTAAACGGCAAGGGGGCGTACTATGTTACAGCGAACATAATACCTCCTTCCATACCATCATGGTATAGAACGCTACTGCTGCGGATGCAACAGGGATTTCTCGACCTTTTACCGCAGTCGAGCGGCGTACCTTACCTTGCTTACCTGAGCGTAGGTGCGTCGTTACAGAAAAGTAAATCTAAACTGGGTTTAGTTAGCTCCTACACTAGGTTAGCTTGCCACCTGATAACCTATTAACTAATAGGGCGCGTACCTCACTCGCACGAAAATTTTTGAAAATATGCCTTAAACGTTGTACCGTTTCCCAACACAGCTCTGATACCAAAGCTGACACGACCCCGCCCAGAACACATAGTCTCGGGACGGTGCTGTTCAGTCGCTGAGCCAGGATCCTGTTGGGCAACGCTCGGCGAAGCGAGCGTACACACGATACAACACAGGCACGAATAAACAGCAATAAATTACAAGAAGAGAGGACTTAATACATCATTAGTTCATAGTCTGCAACTTAGGTCTTACAGTGCTTCAGAGTGCGCGATAAAGTTTTAACAAAAACAGCGGAAGACTTAATCTAATACAACTCCGTCGCTCGGACTTAAGCAAAGTATGCGCCGTGCCCACGGGCGTCATACTACTAGCCACTGCAACAATCAACGCGGCGACTCGCATAACTCCCAATGGAGGTTCCCGAAATCGAAG
Organism: Oropetium thomaeum; assembly: GCA_001182835.1. NCBI lineage: Eukaryota > Viridiplantae > Streptophyta > Magnoliopsida > Poales > Poaceae > Oropetium > Oropetium thomaeum. The sequence continues at coordinate 834,957 of LFJQ01000084.1, forward strand.
AGGGGCTCCTCCACCTGGAAGTTACCTGCTGGGTCCTGCATGTCGAAGCCTGAAAAACCACAAAGCGCTAACGCGTGAGCTTCTAAGAAGCTCAGCAAGACTTACCCGACAAGGTGGCTGACTACAGCCGACTCCTAGACATGAAGGCTGATGGGGGGGTGGTTTATTTGCAAAAGAGGACTCGCAATCCTACACTATTCTTGTCAAATTTTAGCACCGGTTTAAGTGATTAGAAAAGTAAATTTAGTTAGCACTGATCTAAACAAACATAGAAGGCAAACAATGATATTAATATTGATCATCATAATTCATTTCCATTTGGGTGTCAACCTATTCTTTCTAGAATGTGACAGAGAGTTCAAGCATGCTCATATCTGAGAGCGACAGCGATTCGAACCGATTTTTATACCACTGCAGGGTTAACCTAATCGTACGACACGTGCATGTCCCAGACTTGCACGTGGCAACCGTTCACACTAGCTCCTGCAACGTCAATTCCAGCCTATGCATGCCTTAGCAGCGCCGCATCCCACCAGACAACGCGTCCCAGACGGTTTCTGTGGAGTTCCCACGCTGCCCACCCCAGATCTCCTCCTAGTCAGACACCGTAGGGCAGGTTCGACGTTGCAATCACTAGGCTACGTAGGTTTACCGGGGCCCATATCACCCGGCATACGATTAGTACGTTCAATACTTGACCAGCTGTGCCACACGGATCAGACCAGACTACGGTCACCCTGGTCCCGGACCAGTCGCCGACCTACTTGTACCCAGTCTGACCCTCAAACTTTTATCTTTCTTATGTGTTCTCAATGGTGTGGCACATCTCATGAAATAACTCCATCCAATAACCTACCACTCGCGAGCAGAGTTCACCCTGCTCGACTTCTACCGACAACTATCTGCTAAGCATAGCATACTAAGGGTATCCAACAACTACCGTCGAGGTTTCCTAGGGGGAACAATGCAACTATGATTTCAATCAACTCCTATCACTTAAATGCACAAACAAGACACACTTAGTTATAAAAGAAAAAGTTAAAACTTGGTTGTGCACCGGGGCTTGCCTGGTCCTTCGGCGCTGATGTCGACTTCGTCTGCGGGGGTCGAAACAGGTGGATCCGCAGCTACTTCGTGCGTTTCAAGATCTACATGATGCAATATGATCAAGATATGTTTACTTAACAAGAAATTGTTGCTTTTATCAATAGTAATTTAGGTTCCGATTTGGCGACGCCCAGAATTAGGGTTAAGATGAAAGTTTTAATTCAACCTCAATATTATTTTTAGTTGATAGAACTCTTTGAATTAAGCATTTTGAGCTTTTGGGTGGGGCCAAGATGATTTTTCTAGATTTTATAAAAATTCATCGAAGTTCCTGTTTTCCAATCTTGTAAAATCAGAATGACCTAGTAAATCTTTGATTCAGTCAAAAATATTTTATGTGGTCACTCATGAGCTTCAAATCTACAACTTTCATTTAGGGTTTCTTTACTGAAAAGGACTTTTGCAATGTATTTTAGAAAATAGTATTTTAACTAGGCAGATTGCAGTTATTCCATAGGGTTACATATTATCACATGTTCCAAAAATCTTCATAAAATTACAGGAGGTGTGTGTGGCCATGGTGCATTTTTGGATCAAAGGGCAGCCTTCGCATTGCTCTAGTTTTCAAAATAAAATTCAAAAAAATGAAAAGAGGGTTTCTAATTACTTCTGCTAATTTTTTGGTCATTTGATAAAAAGTGTTTTAACAGAAAATTAGTACATTTCATGAGGTTTCCAACAAATTTTGGTTTGCTATTTTTGGATTTTTTTGTGAATTTATACGAATTTTACAAGACAGGGCAATAATCTGGAAAATAAAAACAGAAAAAGAAAAACAGGGGTGGTGCTCCGGCGAGCTCCGGCGAGGCCTGGCTGGCGGTGGGGTGGTCGCCGGGGGTCGAACCTTGGCTTTTCATGATCTACGAGACACGAAGAAGCTCGGCAACATGATAACTTTCGAGGTTTCGGCCGGGAAGAGGGGTCTCACCGTGGAGGTCGATGGTGGCGGCGACGGCGAGCAATTCCCGACGAGGTGGCTTGATTTGGTGGAATTGGGGAGGTTGGGAAGCTCCACGGGGGTGAGAGGCACTGCTTTGTCGAGGGAATTGGATCGGGGAACGGCCGGGGATGGACTTCGCCGTGGAGCTCGGTATGAGCAGCCATGGCGGAGGCGGCCGGGCAGGAGAGGTGCCGCGCGCGTGGGGGAGGAAGCAGGGGGAGGAGAAGAGAGAGTGCGCCGCTTTTTATAGAACCGGAGGGGGGGGGAGGAGGGCAGTGGAGCAGCGTGGCAGGGGACAGGCAGGGGCGGCGGCGCCGGCTTCCTGTCGGGCGGCGCGGCGCAGTGGGCTGCCGGGCGGCGCGGCGCAGGAGGAAGACGGGAGTGGGAGAGAGAGAATGGGGGGGGGAAAGAAAGAAGCAGAGGGGGGGAGCCGGCACCGGGCAGGGCAGGGCATGGGGCGCTGCCTGAGCGGCGTGCTGCCCCTGCCGGCCGCCCTGCAAAGCCGTGTCGGGCGGGCTGTTGCCCGCCCGGCACGGTTGAAAATTTTTTTTTTTTTAATTTAATTACTAAAGCTGGTATTTAATTCAATGGAATGGCGCACTTACCGAGCTCTAAAATTTTTAAAAGTTTTTGTGTAGACTTAGAATTTTATTTGGAACATTTTTCATTTAGGGTTCAAGTCATGATTTGGACTCTAAAAATTCTTGAATTTCCAAGATTAATTTAGCTTATGTGAATTTTTAAGAGGTTTAAACCTTGTCCAAAAATGTTGAATAAATTTCCAAAATTCTATTTCGTAGTGTACTTAATTGTTATGTAAAAATATGGTCAGTGTTCTATGGAAATTTTGATAGCCATGAATTAGGGTTTGGTTTTCAGTCCCTGTTAACAGGGTTTCGACACTGCTAGTCAAGATTTTTCTGGACTTTGTTTTAGTGTTCTGTTGTTTGTCAAACGTCTCATAGCGTTCCTTTAAGTCATTTTAAACACTATTTCTTTTCATTTTTCAGGTTGAATTTGCTTTTAAACGAGTGAATTTTAACTGCTAGGGTTTAAATCTGTCGATACTGTTTAAGTGACACCTGGGGTGTCACACTTTGCGTGCTGCTCGCTTGTTCGGTAACTTAGAAAAATGCACCTTTTGCACGCAACGCGTCTCTTTTCTTGGCTATGTTGTTACTTCACAGGGAATTGAGGTGGATAGCAGCAAGGTGGACGCCATTCTGGGCTGGCCTACACCGACGACGGTCACGCAGCTTCGGAGTTTCCTTGGCCTCGCCGGGTTCTACCGAAGGTTCGTGCGTGATTTCAGCTCCATTGCTGCCCCATTGCATGAGCTCACAAAGAAAGGAGTTTCCTTTGCTTGGGGCGCACCACAGGAAGATGCATTCAACACTTTGAAGGACAGGTTAACTCATGCTCCTCTTTTACAATTGCCTGATTTCAATAAAGTGTTTGAATTAGAATGTGATGCTAGTGGCATAGGTTTAGGTGCTGTTTTGCTTCAAGACCGTAAACCCGTTGCTTACTTTAGTGAGAAATTGAGCGGTGCTGCCCTGAACTATTCAACTTATGATAAGGAGTTATATGCTTTAGTGCGCACTTTGCAAACATGGCAGCATTACTTGTGGCCTCGCGAATTTATTATTCATTCTGATCATGAGGCTTTGAAACACATTCGTACCCAAACTAATCTGAACCGTAGACATGCTAAATGGGTAGAATTTATTGAGTCCTTTCCCTACATCATTAAACACAAGAACGGGAAGGAAAATGTCATTGCTGATGCTTTGTCTCGTCGCTATACCATGCTGTCCCAATTAGATTTTAAAATCTTTGGTTTGCAAACATTGAAAGATCAATATGTGGATGATGCTGATTTTCATGATATTATTTCACATTGTAAGGATGGCAAACCATGGGGCAAGTTTCATATACAGGATGGGTTCCTGTTTCGTGCTAACAAGCTGTGCATTCCAGCTGGTTCGGTTCGTTTTTTGTTGCTGTAGGAAGCTCATGGAGGCGGCCTCATGGGTCACTTCGGTGTTTTCAAGACACAAGAGGTGCTGCACGAACACTTGTTTTGGCCCCGGATGCGGCGTGATGTGGAGCGTCTTGTTGCACGTTGCACTACGTGCCAGAAAGCTAAGTCTCGTTTAGGTAACCATGGATTGTATCTGCCTCTCCCTGTTCCTTCTGCTCCTTGGCATGATATTTCGATGGATTTTGTTTTGGGATTGCCTCGCACTAAGAAGGGGAGGGACAGCATATTTGTCGTTGTTGATAGATTCTCTAAAATGGCTCATTTTATACCTTGTCATAAAACTGATGATGCATCCATGATTGCTGATTTATTCTTTAGAGAGATTGTTCGCTTGCATGGAATTCCTAAAACAATTGTCTCTGATCGTGATGCTAAGTTTCTTAGTCATTTTTGGCGTTGTCTTTGGAATAAATTAGACACTAAGTTACTTTTTAGCACCACTTGTCATCCTCAAACTGATGGGCAAACTGAGGTCGTGAATCGCACTTTGTCTACCATGCTTCGGGCTGTTTTGGATAAAAATTTGAGGCTTTGGGAAGATTGTTTACCTCATGTTGAATTTGCTTATAACCGTGCTACACATGCTTCCACTAAGATGTGTCCTTTTGAGGTTGTTTATGGTTACATACCTCGGGCGCCCATTGATTTATTTTCCGTTGATGCTGAGGATGAGCCACATGTAGATGCCGTTGCACATGTTGATCAAATGACGCATTTACATGAGCAAACACAACAAAACATTGCTGCTGCTAATGCTAAATATCAGGTTGCTGGTAGTAAAGGGCGCAAACATGTTACTTTTGAACCCGGTGATATGGTTTGGTTACACTTGCGTAAGGATAGGTTTCCTGCTTTGCGCCGCTCTAAATTAATGCCTCGTGCTGCTGGTCCATTTAAAGTGTTAACTAAAATCAATGATAATGCTTATGTTCTTGACCTACCTACGGAGTTTGGTGTTTCCACTAGTTTTAATGTTACAGATTTGAAACCGTATGCGGGCGAGGATGAGGAAGTGCCGTCGAGGACGACTTCAGCTCAAGAAGGGGAGGATGATGAGGACATCGACTCTCAAACAGCAGCACCTGCGCCTGCGCTCCCTCAAGCTGTGACCGAGTCGGACGCAACTCCAGTGGCGCCTCCATATCAAGGGCCAATCACTCGAGCCCGTGCACGAGAGCTGAACTTCGTCATGCTGCTAAGGAACGAACACACCGACGCCATGGCCTTCTCCAAGTTGCAACTCATCTCCAACTCAACTGCCACGTCGCCCTCGGATTCAGCAGACACGTCGTCGATGTTTCGATCATAACTCCCTCATACGACGTCGAAACGGGGAGATCTTGGACTCGTTGGAAAGGGGACGACGATGCCATCGTTTTGGTTCTGGTCCCAGCTCCAGAAGGTCCGTGGATCATTCTGTGTGACCACAGCAAGGTGCTGTGTCACCTGTTTGGGCCAATTTGGCCATGTAACGTGTTGGGCCTTAAGCCCAAGTTGTGGGAGTCCAACCCCTGGCCGCCTTCAACCCTAGGACGTCCCTACTTTATATTCCACACAGCCGCCGCTGTTTAGACTCGAGTTTTGTTTAATTGTTAGCTTTAGCTACAGCCGTCGCACGCATTACAGCGCTGCCACGTGTATTCAGAACTCCACCTTCAAGTAATACATCAGATTGCTTGCATCTCTTTCTTGCTCGTTCTTCGATTGCGCGCAGGAAACGATCTTCGTGATCAGGCTGATCTTGCACCCGCAAGGTTGGTAACCATCGGGAGTTGGTTCAGCGATTGCATTGGCGCCTCGGGCTTGCTCGTCGTAGTCGGATCGTGAGGGTCTACTTCCACCAAATCAAGTTATCTTCACTCACCGAAAGATCGGGCACTTCAGTTCTATCACTGCCGATCCAAGTTCTTGGACCCCCGCCGAAGAAATCTGCAACAACACCGAAGAACCAGGCAAGCCCCGGTGCACAACCGACTCTTAAAGTTTTACTTTTACAACTCAGTGTGTCTTGTTTGTGCATTAGGTGCTAGGAGTTGATTGAAACATAGTTGCATCTGTTTCCCATAGGAAACCCTGACGGTAGCTTGTATAGATACCCCTTAGTACGCTATGCTTAGCAGCTAGTTGTCGGTAGAAGTCGAGCAGAGTGGACGCTGCTCGCGAGGAGTAGGATATTGAATGAAACTATTTCATGAGATGTGCCACGCGATTATCAATGAGTAAGAAAGATAAAAGATTGAGGGTCAGACTAGGTACAAGTAGGTCGGCGACTGGTCCGGGACCAGGGTGACCGTAGTCTGGTCTGATCCGTGTGGCACAGCTGGGCAAGTATTGAACGTACTAATCGTATGCTGGGTGTTATGGGCCTCGGTAAACCTACGTAGCCTAGTGATTGCAACGTCGAACCTGCCCTACGGTGTCTGACTAGGAGGAGATCTGGGGTGGGCAGCGTGGGAACTCCACAGAAACCGTCTGGGACGTGTTGTCTGGTGGGATGCGGCGCTGCTAAGGCATGCGTAGGCTGGAATTGACGTTGCAGGAGCTGGTGTGAACGGTTGCCACGTGCGAGTCTGGGACACGTACGTGTCGTACGATTAGGTTAACCCTGCAGAGGTATAAAAATCGGTTCGAATCGCTGTCGCTCTCAGCTATGAGCTTACTTGGACTCTCTGTCACATCTTAGTAAATAGGTTGAGACACCATGAGAATGAATTATGAACATTAATATGGTTATTGTTGATTCTGTTATGTTTGTTTAGCTCAGTGCTAACTAAATTTATTTTTCTAATCACTTAATCTGATGCTAAAACTTGACAAGAGTAGTATAGGCTTGCGAGTCCTTTTGCAAGTAAACCCTCCCGAGTCAGCCTTCATGTTTAGGAGTCGGCTGTAGTCAGCCTTTTGTCGGGTAAGTCTTGCTGAGCTTCTTAGAAGCTCACGCGTTAGCGTTTTGTGGTTTTTCAGGCCCCGTCATGCAGGAACCAGCAGGTAACTTCCATTGGGAGGAGCCTCCCCTCGAGTTTGGGAACCTCCAGTGCGAGTTGTGCGAGTCGCCACATTGAATGTTGAAGTGGCTAGTAGCATGACGCCCGTGGGCACGGCGCGTGCTTTTGCTTAAGTCCGAGTGTCGGAGTTGTAATAGTTTTAGTCTTCCGCTGTTATCGTTTTTCAAAACTGTTGCGCACTCTGAAACAATGTAATATTCAACTCCTAAGTTATGAACCAATGATGTTTTTAAGTTTTCTCTTTTTGTAAATTATTGCTGTTTATCCCTGCCTATGTTGTATCGTGTGTACGCTCGCTTCGCCGAGCGTTGCCCAACAAGATCTTGGCTTAACGACTGACCGGATTCGTCCCGAGACGAGGTTTTCTGGACGGGTCGTGTCGGGAGGCCGGGCCCGCTTACTATTAGATAGCTTTTATAGGATATAGACTGACCTCACAGACCAACACAAGTCTTTTCTGCGCACATTTGTCCTCACTCGTGCGCACCCGGGAAGTCACTCGTGCGCACCCGGGAATAACTTCCCGGTCGGTCACCCATCCTGAAATTGCTCCAGGCCAAGCACGCTTAACCTTAGAGTTTTCTGGAGCTAGGCTACCGGAAAAGAAGCTGCAACTTGTTGGTATGAGTATTCTATCAATACTATTAAGCTCTGGGCCGGGATGTTACATGGTATGATCGCATCCAATGAAATAGACGTTATCGTTCCTTTTTACCCTCCGAAGGTGCTTTATCGAAACAGTTGTAACTTTTGCATACGGACTCGAAACGAGACACTTTTTTTTTCAAATCCTTCAAAAAAAATTTCACATCCGTCCGACCCAGCTTCGTCGAGCTCGGCGAATTCAGTTCGTGAGATTCGGCCTCGATCAACGAGTATTTGGCGTTCTGGATTTTCGGACGGTTTTATTAGGTGGGCCCAGCCTCGGTCTTTTGCGGGCGGTACGTCGGGCGGGTTTGAGTCAAACTCCGTGTCTGTGCCGTTTCCTGCGGGCCAAAAGGTCTTAGCAAAGCAAAGATGAAAAAAAATAGAATAACGACGTCCAAATGAACAAAAAATAAAAAGGGATGCAACACAAGGACTTCCCAGGAGGTCACCCATCCTAATACTACTCTCGCCCAAGCACGCTTAACTTCGGAGTTCTGATGGGTTCCGGTGCTTTAGTGCTAGTATGATCGCATCCAATAAAATAGATCTTATAGTTCCTTTTCACCCTCCGGAGGTGCTTTATCGAAACGGCCGTAACTTTCGCATACGGACTCGAAACAAGGCGCTTTTTTTTTTTCAAATTCTTGAAAAAAAATTTCACATCTGTCCGTCCGGCAAAGCGCCGGCTCAGCGAATTCAGTTTCGTGAGATTCGGCCTCGATCAACGAGTATTCGACGTTCTGGATTTCCGGACGGTTTTATGAGGTGGGCCTAGCCTCAGTCTTTTGCGGGTGGTACGTCGTGCGGGTTTGAGTCGCACTCCGTGTGTCTGCCGTTTCCTGCGCTCTGAGTAGCCGAAAGGTCTTAGCGTAGCAAAGATGAGAAAACAGAATAACAACGACTAAATGAAAAAAAAATAAAAAGGGATGCAACACGACGAGTTCCCAAAGGGTCACCCATCCTAGTACTACTCTCGCCCAAGCACGCTTAACTTTGGAGTTTTGATGGGATCCGGTGCTTTAGTGCTGGTATGATCACATCTAATAAAATAGACCTTATCGTTCCTTTTCACCCTCCGGAGGTGCTTTATCGAAACGGCCGTAACTTTCGCATACGGACTCGAAAGGAGGCGCTTTTTTTTTCTTTTGATTTGACCCTTAGGTGGTGGAGCTCTAGTGCTGCTGCCAATTGGTACCTTTCCCCTCTTTGATGGATTTGGGTTGGAAGCCCTTTGCTTAGTCCACTTGGGTGCAGCTGCTGCCCCGCTCCCACTGGCTTCATCTCTTGCTCCCCTAGCCTTGCGCATGGGTACGATCTCCTCATTTTCGCTATCCGATGGCGGAGTGCCAGCGCGCTTGGTACGAGCCATCTGACATGAAGGAGGAAGCAAAAGATCATGATGAGAAGCATGAGTGAAGGCCCTAAGGATTTTATTTTAGAGACTGCAGAAAGGGGGTCACCGGAGGCTCCGGTCCAGGAACGGACCCTCCGGCAACGGAGGTTCCAGTTCAGGCCGGTCCTGTCGACTAGGGTTAGGTAAAAGTATTTCGAGGTGAAACTTGAAGAGATTATTTCCAGATTTTAGGCATAGGTTCTAGACACCATGAATTAGATAAACTTAACATATTAAGCCTAGAACCCTAGCACATTGGGAGATCGGGCAAAAAAGAGTTTGAACGAGATTTTGAAGATTTCTTGGATTCTAGGCATGGAAGTGCTATCAAATCTACATGCATTGCTTTAGAACCTCGAGATAGCACTATTGATAATTGGAACCATCTAAACACATCCATGTCAAGAGACCGAGGAAGATTGGATTTTCATTGAATACCTTCAAAACTTGAAGAACTTGTTGAAGGGAGGGTTGAGGCCCTTGGAGAAGAGATTGGGGAGTGATTTGGAGTTGATTCCCACTCTTCTCGTCCACGGATTCAAAGATTTGGTGAAGGAGGCGATATGGAGAAGTTAGGGCTCGGGCTTGGGAGAGAAAGCACAAGAAAGAGCCATTGCCCATGGGGGTGGCCTTTTATAGTCCAGACCACCGGAGTCTCCGATTCTGAACTGGAGAGCCGGAACTTCCGGTAAGTAGACGGAGGTTCCGGTAACCCCCTTTCTGAACAGATCAAGAAGACCCTCTCCAATATTTCTGTTCACCCGGATGAGATGATGGGTAGATATTAGGACATATATAGACACTTAATCAGTGGTGATCAGTAAGCAAATCAACATTTCATAAACTATGACCACCACGATCAAATTAGGCCATGAAAATGGCAAATCAATGAAAGTAGTTTTGAAAATCACTCAATATTTTCATAATTCTTTTGTTTTGCAAACAAACGATAAAGGAAACATTTTAGATGTGCATCATCTCAAGCCACATTGCTAGAATCAAGTATTTCAATTCACTCCTAAGTTGGCAAAAATTCTTTTCATCTAGAGGCTTGGTGAATATATCGGCAAGTTGATCTTCGATTCTCACATGACTCACTTCTATATCCCCCTTGATAGAATGATCTCTCAAGAAGTGGTGCCGGATGTCTATGTGTTTTGTTCTTGAGTGCTCAACGGGGTTATAAGCAATTTTTATAGCACTCTCATTGTCACATAGGAGCGGAATACGGTTCAAAGTGTAACCATAATCCTTTAGAGTTTGTCGCATCCATAAGAGTTGTGCACAACAACTTCCGGCTGCAACGTACTCTGCTTCGGCCGTGGATAGTGCAACGGAGTTTTGTTTCTTGGAAGACCACGACACTAGAGACCTTCCTAAGAATTGGCAAGTCCTGGAGGTACTTTTCCTATCAACTTTACATCCGGCAAAGTCTGCATCGGAATATCCAATGAGACTACACTTTGAATCCTTTGGATACCAAAGCCCTAGGTTAGGTGTGTGAACCAAATATCGCAAGATCTTTTTACGGCCACCAAATGACACTCTTTTGGTGCGGCTTGAAATCGTGCGCACATGCACACGCTAAGCATAATATCGGGCCTAAATGCACGAAGATAAAGCAAAGAGCCTATCATGGAGCGGTATACCTTTTTATCGATGTCCTTTCCATCTTTGTTGAGGTCGTGATGTCCATTTGCTTGCATGGGAGTTTTGATGGGCTTGACGTTCAACATGTCAAATTTCTTAAGCATGTCTTGAATGTACTTGGCTTGACATATGAACGTCCCCCTTTTTAGTTGCTTGATTTGGAATCATAGAAAGAACGTCAACTCCCCAAGATTTGACATCTCAAACCTCTTGGTCATGATCTTGCTAAACTCATCACAATAAGATTGATTAGTAGAGCCAAATATAATGTCATCGACATATATTTGACACACAAATAAATCATTTTCAGCCCTCCTTGTAAAGAGAGTAGGGTCGGCTTTGCCAATTTTGAAACCTTGTTTAACAAGAAAATTTCTAAGGCATTCATACCATGCTCTTGGAGCTTGTTTAAGTCCATAGAGCGCCTTAGAGAGCTTATAAACATGGTTAGGATACTTAGTGATAGAACTGGAGTGCCCGATCTTTCGGTGAGTGGAGATAATTTCGATCTGTGGAAGCTAACCCTCACGATCCGACTACGACGAGCAAGCCCGAGGCGCCAATGCAATCGCTGAACCAACTCCCGATGGTTACTAACCTTGCTGGATTGCAAGATCAGCCTGATCACGAAGATCAATCCCTGCACGCAATCGAAGAACGAGCAGGAATAAGAGGCGAGCAATCTAATCTATTACTCGAAGGTGGGGTTCTGAATACACGTCGTATGACGGCTGTAGCTAAAGCTATCAATTAAACAAAACCCAACCCTAATGTGGCGGCGGCTACTGAATATATAGGTTTAGGTTGTGGCCTACCCCCCTGGTCACGCCCCTATGGGCTCCAACACGATACATGGGCCAACGGCCCAAAAGGCGGCGGCGCAGCGTCCTGGCAGATTCTGTACGTCCACTTGTTTCAAAGATTCCCGTTGACTCAGATGGAATTTGGGCATGAAACCGGTGCCATTGGAAAGTTTGTCTTCTTAGCTTTCCATCCATATGTAGAATGTCCAAAACGGACTCCGTATGTGGCCAGGGCGACCAAAACATCGTAAGCTGCTCCTGAATTCCGAGATGGGCTCGAACTTGTGTTGTTTTGGGCCTCCACCTTGGTGACTCGAATTGGATTAGCCTTGGGCCTCCTTCATGACTTGGACAACCTTGTTGGACTCCTCTTTCACTAATGCATGACCCAATCATGGTCGTATGCATGTGTGTCATGTTCTCATCATCCTCCCCTTCTTGAAGAAAAGCCGTCCTCGGCGTCGATTGTACTTGAAACCGATCCTGCACAACACAAGGGAGAGCGGGGTTTCGAAAGCAAAAGAAATCAAAATTATTGTGAGGAGGGATGTCACCATGTTTCCAATTGGTGAATGTGTCATCTCGCGTAGAAGATTTAGCAAGTATGGAGGCTTCTTGATCGGACGACACACAATGTGTGGCAACACTATCCTGCAAAAGATTAGTACTAACAAAAGACAAAGCAGGGATTGATAGCGACCAGCAATGCTCCCCTTCTTGGGAGCAAACTTGTTTCACCAAAACAGAGCTAGAGGAAGGTGAATTAATATTTGTAGTATGGCTGCCCTCTAGTGGATCAAAAGTGCGCACAATCAAAGGATAATTCCGATTTTCACAAATGTACACTCTATGTATCATATATTCTCCTTCGTTGTTATATTTGCCAATAGCATGATAAGTGTGTTTAGAAAACCATGGCAAATCAGCATATTTAGAAACTCTCTCTTCAAAACAATCTAGATTACACAAAACATCAAATTCAATGTAACCCAAAGTATGTAAAGAAGACAACATTTTAAGCTCATCGATCGTGTTCAAAATATGAATGGCACGTCTAATGTCAGCACACGTGTGTGGTTTTAAAGCATGTACAACGGAAGCATTGTCACACAAATCATTTTTATCACAAGGAACATCAAGCAAATCAACTTGTGACAAAGATAAATCAAGAATAGGTTCCACTAACAATTGCTCTATGATATCATGAGTTGTGGAAAAATTCAGCATATCAGACGAAGGCTCACCAGCCGTGCGTGGAGCACCTTGAGCAGTACCTTTGCTCTCAATATCACAAAGAGTAGGTGCATTGTCAAGTGATGGTTCTGAATTTGCACATGAAGTTGTGGAAGGAGCACCACCTGTGGTCGAGGGTGCTGCAGGTTTAGTCGTCCTCTCGCGCGGTGTAGTGCTAGTCGTGGATGGCGCGGGGAGAGTAGGAGCAGCGCTGGATGACGGGTTTCGTCCTGCAAAAGAGTTAGTATATGTTTTCGAGCAGCGTCCCTGCACTTCACGTTCAGCTTTGCAAGCATATTCAAACAATGTGGTCATATCAGCATAATCTTTATATTCAAGTATGTCCTGAATTTCACGGTTCAAACCACCACGAAATCGTGCGATTGCAGCGTCGTCAGTCTCAATCACACCACAACGAATCATACCTTTTTGTAGAGCCTGGTAATATTCCTCAACAGTTTGTTGCCCTTGCTGGAAACGCTGCATTTGATTAAGCAAATCGCGGCCATAATATGAAGGTACAAAACGATGTCTCATGGCAGCTTTTAATTGTGTCCAGGTGGTGGGGATAGCAGTGGGATGTTTTTTATTATAATCACGCCACCACGTTAAAGCAAAATCAGTAAATTCACTAATAGCAGCTTTAACTTGAGAACTAGTAGGAATATCATGGCATGAAAAATTCTGTTCGACCTCTAATTCCCAATCAAGATATGCAGCAGGATCATATTTGCCATTAAAAGATGGAATTTTAAATTTAATCTTAGCAAATGAATCATTAGCTGAGTGTCGTACCACACGTGGGCCATGACCGCGGCGATCTCCATCCTCCTGCAACTCTGTGATCGTAGTGGTCAATGCATCAAGCCGTGCCACGATGGTGTCGAGTGTGGTCTTAGCGGCCGTCTGAGCGCGGTCGAGCTGATCGAACCGCACGGTCTTCATGGTGTCAAGAGAATCAAACCGTTCATGCATCGTCTTCATGTTCGCGGCAAGTCCATCAACTTGAGTCCGTATGTCCTGCAGCTCATCCATCGTGCCGTCGACGTCTCCTGCCATGGTTAGCGCAAACACAAAACAAAATCGACGACAACAATGGGACAAGGGTGTAACGGCTCACAGGGCACTCACTACCATGCTGTTATCAAATTCTTATCCGTTCTTACCAAGCGCACAGGGGTGAGCTGCAACCAACAGGTAGTACCGACGAAAGATTGGAGGAGCGATTGCCTGGGGAAACGAAGTATGCTCGTCGTAGAACTATGTGGAGTTCTGGGGAGGCTGCACTCAATTCAAGGGTTAGCACAATCAAACAATAATGCAATGTTGAATAATAGTGCTAAACACGTATGGATGCTGCTGGAAACAAGTGCGAGAAGGAGGCAAAGGTGAGGAACCGCTGGTGGCCGCACGACTAGGGATAGTCTGGTTCGGTTACGATCGGCCAAACAAAACCGATCAAGAGAAGACAACTGTGCCTTGTTGTTCTGGTTTTTTTTTTTTTTTCTTTCTTTTTTTTTTCTTTTCTTTTTCTTCTTTTTTTTTTTCACACACTCTTTCTGTTTTTTTTTTTTGATTGCACACGTGGCCTTTTATATTTTGTTTTTCCTTTTTTTTTTGACCGGAAAGAAAACACGGCAGGAGTCCGGACCGAACGGACACAGCAGGGCCGAAACCGACCTGAACTCAGCGGCGTACACGGCGCGTCCGAGCAGGATTCTGTGCACGGCGCGGCCGGCAGAGATGCAGCCGAGGCGTGACCAAGGCAGGCGTGATCGCCTGGGACTCTTGCGGAGCGCGGCGTGACCTGGTAGGAGGCGCGCACAGCAAACACACCGCGGCGGACACGACCTGGACTCTTACGCGCGCGGCAGCACACAGCAGATGGAAAACAATCTGGACTCACGCGCACCGCACGGGAACGAGCTGGATTCTCGCGCGCGGCAGCAGATTGCGTAGTACACGACAGGGGGGTTGGTGGGGATGTAGGGTTTGTGGTGGCTATAACAGATGAGAAAAATCAAAACACAAGTAACCAGCAACAACGAACGCACAAGCACACAAATTCAACAATGCAAATTACTGATCGAAAGTGCGAGGCGCAAGGGGTGCTGGGATAAAAGATCTAACCTGAAAATTTTTGGTTGTTTGTGGACTAGGATGAACGAAAAACACACGATAAACTCACCGAGAAACACTGGAATCTGATACCACTTGATAGAACTGGAGTGCCCGATCTTTCGGTGAGTGGAGATAATTTCGATCTGTGGAAGCTAACCCTCACGATCCGACTACGACGAGCAAGCCCAAGGCGCCAATGCAATCGCTGAACCAACTCCCGATGGTTACTAACCTTGCTGGATTGCAAGATCAGCCTGATCACGAAGATCAATCCCTGCACGCAATCGAAGAACGAGCAGGAATAAGAGGCGAGCAATCTAATCTATTACTCGAAGGTGGGGTTCTGAATACACGTCGTATGACGGCTGTAGCTAAAGCTATCAATTAAACAAAACCCAACCCTAATGTGGCGGCGGCTACTGAATATATAGGGTTTAGGTTGTGGCCTACCCCCCTGGTCACGCCCCTATGGGCTCCAACACGATACATGGGCCAACGGCCCAAAAGGCGGCGGCGCAGCGTCCTGGCAGATTCTGTACGTCCACTTGTTTCAAAGATTCCCGTTGACTCAGATGGAATTTGGGCATGAAACCGGTGCCATTGGAAAGTTTGTCTTCTTAGCTTTCCATCCATATGTAGAATGTCCAAAACGGACTCCGTATGTGGCCAGGGCGACCAAAACATCGTAAGCTGCTCCTGAATTCCGAGATGGGCTCGAACTTGTGTTGTTTTGGGCCTCCACCTTGGTGACTCGAATTGGATTAGCCTTGGGCCTCCTTCATGACTTGGACAACCTTGTTGGACTCCTCTTTCACTAATGCATGACCCAATCATGGTCGTATGCATGTGTGTCATGTTCTCATCACTTAGGGTCTTCAAAGCCGGGAGGTTGTTCAACATACACCTCTTCCTTGATCGGTCCATTGAGAAAGGCACTTTTGACGTCCATTTGATAAAGCTTGAAACCATGGTGAGTAGCAAAGGCAAGTAATATACGAATTGATTCAAGCCTAGCTACCGGAGCATAAGTTTCATCAAAATCCAAACCTTCTACTTGTAAATACCCCTTTGCTACGAGCCGAGCCTTGTTTCTTGTCACCACACCGTCTTCATTTTGTTTGTCGCGGAACACCCACTTGGTGCCTACAACATTTTGCTTGGGTCTTTCCACCAATGACCATACTTCATTTCTTGTGAAGTTATTTAGCTCCTCTTGCATGGCCATCACCCAATCCGGATCCTCGAGTGCATCTTCTACTCTAAGTGGTTCCTGTCACATCCCAAAACTTGCAATCTTTTGTCCTTTTGAATTGAGCTCACTGATTCAATCATTTGATTTTGACCTTTTCCTGTTTCGATTTGGGTCAGGGTTTTTGAAATTCGTCGTTTTCGCATAACCCTAGTCGTGCTTTCAAGAAGCCTTTTGTTTTCTTAATAAAACTACCCCAATGTTTTTGCATAACAATTAACTACACATTAAAATAGAATTTTGGAGATTTTATGAAAATTTTTGGTAAAGGTTTAAACCCCTTTAAAATTCCAACAAGTTTGAACCTAATTGAAAATTCACAGATCTTTAGAAGCTGTTTCAGTGAACCTTCCTTTAATAAAAGTTGTTCCAAATAATTATCTTAGCCCACACAAAAAGTTTCAAAAATTTTTGAGGTCGGGAGCTAGGGTTTTCTGTTGTATCAAGAGGGAGGGTAATTGAATTAATTGAATTGAAAATAATCTTACCGTGAACAGTACTCGCCCGACCCTTGCCGCCGCAGCCAACCGCCGGCCGACCGCCCGGCCAATCCCTCGCGCCGCGTCTTCACTCCACCAGCAGTGAATCTCTCCAAAGATCTTCTCCACCACTCTCCCATCTCCCCCTTCCTCTCCTCCCTCTCTCTGGCGCGCCTTCATTTCTCCTCTGCCGCACGCCATCGCCCGGCAGGAGCACCGCGTCGACACCCAATTGCCGGCCACCGCTCCTTTCACCAATCCAGTGCGCCACTGCTCTCTCTCTCTCCCTTGGCTCAGCTTCCACTCGAGTACAAGGCCGAAGCATCAGTTTCCCCCCCCCTCCCCTCCTTTCTTCCTTCTCTGTTCTGCCGCGCACCTCAGAGCACCACGCCATTGCCGCCCGAGCACCCCCACCGTCGACAGCTCGCTCCGGCCACTCCCTAGCCTCGCCACCGTGTCAATCAAATTCCCCTCGGCCCACTGAAACTCTCCGAACACCAAGTTTCCCTGCCGTGCCCTAAATTCACCGGAACATCGCCGCACTGCTCCTCGGCCGACAACAGCGCCGGCGGCCGCCTCTCTCCAAATTCCGTCACCACGGTAGCCCCATTCTTCAATTCCTTCAACTAGCTTGTTCCTCTCACCATGGTACACCAGTTTTATAAGCTATTGATCGCAGTTCATCGTCGGTGAGGAGGGAACGCCTCACGCCACCCGTCGGCCGCCATTGACACTGCTTCGGAGCTCACGTCGCCGACCCCTTGCCCCTCTCTCCCGTGGCCCTAATCTTCATCAAATCAGTTCCTTGAATCAAGGTGATGCTCCACGATTGCTCAATCCCCCTTCCAACCTTCTTCTCCGGCGAATTTCCAATCGGAGCAACCGCCTCAGCCATTCCTCTGTTTCTGTAACACTGTTCCATTGAATTTCCTATTTTCCTTTTAATTAACCAGAAGTTGCATAGTGTGTAGAAAATCATGGAAAAGTCTAAAAATGCCAAACCTAATTTTATTTGAATCCTTGAATAATGTGTTAATTTTCTGTTAAAGCACTTTTTCAAATTTGTCCCTGGAATTTCTTTAAGAATTCATTGTATTATTTCTGTTGTTGATTTTTAATTGAAGTTTCCAGAAGGTTTCTAGGGTTGATTTTTGTTCCATAATTTTATCTTGGCATGATGCATCTCCTGTATTTTTATCAGAATTTTTCATGAACATTTGTGCATGCATGTCATTGTTAATATCCCCAAAACCCTAGATTAGTTACCTTTATCTAAAGTGCATTAGGAAAGTCACCCAAAAGCCCAAGACCTTTAACAAAAACTTTAGTTGAGATCCTCAGTAGTAGCTCTGTAAAGTTTCATGATTTTTGCATATGTTTTAATACATGTTTCTGATTTTATAAGTTTGGAAAACAGAGCCTTGTTAGATTTTTAGTAAATTCATAGAAGCTCAACTTAACCCCAGACCAGAGCCAAAAGTCTTAGTTTAGAGCCTAATTTAAACTAAAAATGGTCCCATGCCTGTATCCTAACTTTGAATTTCACCGGAAAAGTCGTTACGACTTTTACGGCACCGTTACGGTATTCCCGATGTCGTAAACAGGCAACGACCATCGGAGGGCTCGTGTTCCTGTTAACGTGAGTCAAAACCACTCAAACTTAGTCCCATAGTAACCCAAGCCACTTAGTAAGCCAGTACATGTGATGCGTCTTGGGATTTTTCCTGAAAATGACATCCGTGTGCCACCCGATACCGTAACCGGGAACCGGGAAACCCGTAACCGGAATCGGTAGAACTGTTTAGGTCATAACTTGAGCTGTAGAACTCCGATTGCCTTCGTTCTTTTTGCATTGTGTTCGTAGACTCAGTAGCTACCTCTCTGCATCATATCGCATCATTTGGGCATCATGGCATCATGGCATGCATCTCATACCGTCGCATTTTTACTTTATAGCTTACGAACCGACAGAGAGTGACGCGGGTGCTGCTACGGGAGAAGCACCAGAGGTTGATCCAGCTGTTGAGGAAGTCAACACCGCTGCTGTTGAAGGCAAGCACCTCATATTGCTACCCTAAGTAATTTACTTAATGATTAATATGAATGCTTACGTATAGGAATGCATAAAGTCGGGCTTAGTAGTAACATTGGGAAAACCTATTATTGTTGCATGTACCCCTCCTTGGTATTGAATACGTCACCTTGTCAACCTGGGTAGAGTGTCTTTGTTTGAGTCGCGAAATGCTTAGCCATGCTTAGATAACACGGTAGAAGTCGAGTGGTAAGTCCCACTCGCACGTATAGGAACCCCCTTGATTACTTATGGACTTGTGGCGAGTTCATATGTTGGTAAAAGTTGAAAAGTGTTAAAAGCTGAAATCTGGACGGTGGGATAGGAGTGCAGCAAGACATGGAGGTCTTGTGTGCCATAGGCCCCGTCTGGGTTGACCTAGGAACCGGCCGTGTTATTCTTGGCCTGAGCACTTCCCGTTCATACCACATGTCCGATATAATGGTAAGATAAGCTGAGTATCTCACTGCGTACCAACGTTTGGCCGATGACTGCACGGTGTGTGGAACGAGGGAGTCATGGGTGCCTGCGAGGCCGTGACACTCGACGAGGGACTCACGTGTGCCTGCGAGGCCGTGGTACTCGGCACCGTGTGGATTTTCCAACCGTGTGGGCACGAGTGCGAAAAAGGTTGACATGAGTATCCCCTTGTGTAACTTTAGCGGGTTACATGAGCCGTATGGTCCTCAGTCGTGTGGGTACAGTTGGACTCCCCTGCAGGGTGTAAAATCGGTTCGAATCCGCCGCGATCTCGGTTATGATCAAAGCTCAGTGTCCTTTGGATAATATCGTAGAGTTGTCACATAACATGATGAAATTGAGATGTTGTTGATGGAATTGGAATATGGGTATTGGTATCCATGGTTCGGATGGAACGTGGATGTTGGCATATACATGGTTTATGGTTACATGATACTTGGGGATTGGGTTTATTAGAGGTTCATGCCCGCAGAGTCTTTTACTTTATGCTTATTCATATATGCTTAGTTTCTGCTTTAAGCAATCGAGTCCATTTCCTATACCTTATTTACCTTGCTACAGCCTCATTGCATTATCCTTGGAGTCGGGAACTAATTCCCACCACAGGGTAAGACTTGCGAGTACCTTCGTACTCAACGTTTGTTGTTTAAGTTTTTGCAGGTGAGGATGAGTTGGTCTTCGGCTACTTTGTCCCCGCCGATGCCGGCGAGGGCGAGGCGTAGTCAAGACTTTCGAGTGATCGTGATGTGCGATGTTCGTGGGCTGGGCATCGCAATCTTTTGCTGTTTTCTCATTGCAACCGCTGCGACTATCGTCTTTCTTAGAATCGCTTCCGCTCTTTGATTTGTTAGTTTCAAGACTTATGTTGAACCTTGTTATGTAAGAATACTTTAAAATTAATGTTATTAATTAATGTGACCTTTGTGATGAATCACATGTGACGTTGCCGACGTGCTTGGATCTTGGGCATTGCTTGAGAAGCATGTCGGGGGACTGCCGGGTCTATATTCTCTTTTATCGGGTTGAGTTCTCGCACACCACGCGTGGGCCGCGAGTCAACTTGGTAAACTTGAATATAAATTGGTCGGGTCTCTCACAGTTCCAAAGAGGAAACAAAAGAGTAATGTTCACAAAAATTGACAACTCGAGATCTAGTGATCACCCCTCTATCAATGTCACCAAGAATTTGATCAACGGGGTGATCTCTTTACACACTTTGGTGAACTCTTGGATGTTGCACTTGATGACTTATTTTACCACCATCTTCATCAACATCTTGATCATGAATGGGAAGGTCATTGCTTGAGTCCATTTCATAATTACTAGCTTGGCCTTCTTCTTGATGTTGTTGATCTTGAGTTTGGGGAGTGGGTGGTGATTGATCATTATTTGGTTCTTGTGGCCTTACATCACCAAGTGGCATCCTTCCAATTGCTTCACATGGGGCTTCTTCATCATCTATCAAATCATGAATAACTTGCCCCTCTTGGGAGCCATTACATTCATCAAACTTCACGTCACGTGCAATTTCAACACAACCATTGGTTTTGTTGAAGACACGATAGGCGTGAGCGTTTGACCCATAGCCAAATAAGAAACCTTCATCAACCTTGGGAGCAAATTTTGAGGTCTTGGGTTTGTTATTGAGTATATAACATTTGCTCTCAAAAACACGAAAGTATGAGATATTTGGTTTGTTACCGGTGAGTAGCTCATACGATGTCTTTTTCAATAGTCGGTGGAGATAAAGACGGTTGGAGGCATGGCACGCCGTGTTGACCGCTTCGGCCCAAAAGCGATCGGACGTCTTGTATTCATCAAGCATTGTTCTCGCCATCTCAATGAGTGTACGATTCTTCCTTTCGGCCACCCTATTTTGTTGAGGGGAGTAGGGTGCCGATAATTCATGCTTGATGCCTTCTTCATCAAGGAATTCTTCTACTTGTATGTTCTTAAACTCGCTCCCATTGTCACTCCGAATCTTTTTGATCTTCACTTCATGTTCATTTTGTGCTCTTCTAAGAAATGTCTTGAGGACTTCCTTTGTTTCGCCCTTATCACGCAAAAAGAAGACCCAAGTGAATCAAGAAAAATCATCAACAATTACTAAACCATACTTGTTATCGCCGATGCTTATGTAGGACACCGGACCAAAAAGGTCCATGTGTAGCATCTCCAATGGTCGTGTGGTCGTCATGACGTTCTTGGATGGATGCCTTTCTCCAACTTGTTTTTCCGCTTGATATGCCCTACAAACTTTATCTTTCTCAAAGCAAACATCGGTTAGTCCAAGGATGTGACCTCCCTTTTGAAGTTTGTGTAGATTCCTCATACCGACATGGGCTAAACCGCGATGCCATAACCAGCCCAATGTGGATTTAGCAACAAGACAAGTTTCTAGTTCGGCTTTATCGGATGAAAAGTCCACTAGATAAAGCTTCCCTACTAGATAACCTTTAAATGCTATTGAGGAATCACTTCTTCGATACACGGTCACATCCACATTTGTGAACAAACAATTATATCCCATTTCACATAGTTGAGAAACGGACAACAAATTGTAGTTGAATGATTTAACCAAAAGGACATTCGAAATGGATAGGTCATTGGAAATAGCAATTTTCCCAAGACCGATTACCTTTCCCTTTTCATCATCTCCAAACACGATGTTCTCATTTGGTGATTTGCTTTCTTCAATACTTGAGAACATCTTCTTTTCTCCGGTCATATGATTGGTGCATCCACTATCGATCATCCAACTTTTTTCCACCGGAGATATAATCCTACAAAAAAACAAATTAAGCTTTGGTCTTAGGTACCCAAATTTGTTTGGGTCCCTTGACATTAGTCACAAGAGTTTTGGATACCCACACATGAGATTTTCTCTTTGCATGCGTGGCCCAACATATTTTGCAATTATTTACCATGCTTGTTTTTCATGATTACATATGAAGCATCAAACAAATGGCATGGCATGGTAGATGGATGAGATGCATTATAGACAAGAGAAGCATGATTAGTGGTCTTGTTCTTTTCTTGCTTCTTTTGTTCTTGGCTTCCCTTGGTAAACTTGAGGAATTCATGGCAATTCATCTTAACCCTCTCATTGCGCTTGGCACCTTCAACATACCCAATGCCATATTTCACATTTGGCTTTCTAGTGTTCTTCTATGCTCCTCTAGCATACTCGGCCTTCTCATCATCAAAGTCCTTGAGCTTTAGTTGTGCTTCATGATGAAGTATCTTGATTTGTTCTTGTTACTCTTTGATGATTGCAACATTGTTGGTACTAGCTTCAACATCAACCTTGTAGCACCTAGCACAACCATTGCTAGAGGAGGGGCAAGACGCAATTTTTGAGAAAGTTGTGTCTTTCTTAAGAGTTTCAAATTGCACTAGAAGGGATGAATGAGTCTTTTCCAAGACATCAAACTTCTCTTGGAGTACTACATTTGCACTCTTAAGAATTTCACTAGTCTCATTGACCTTAGTGTAACCTTCGGTCAACTCCTCGACTTTCTTCATCTCAAGTGCTAGGGCCTCCTCAAGAGCACGGTTTTTTCCTTTTCAAGGATAAGCAAGTCTTCTTGCTTCTCAAGAAGGTGTGAGAGACCCGACCAATTTACATTCAAGTTTACCAAGTTGACTCGCGGCCCACGTATGGTATGTGAGAACTCAACCCAATAAAAGAGAATGTAAACCCGGCAATCTCCCGACATGCTTCTCAAGCAACGCGCAAGATCCAAGCACGTCGGCAACGTCACAGGTGATACATCACAGAGGTCACATTAATTTAACAATATTCTTACATACCAAGGTTCATCAGAAGTCTTGAAACTAACAATTTAAAAAGCGGAAGCAATTCTAAGGAATACGATAGTCGCAGCAGTTGCGATGAGGAAACAACAAAAGATTGCGATGCCCAGCCCACGAAGATCACAAATCATGGTCACTCGAAAATCTTGACTACGCCTCGCCCTCGCCGGCATCGGTAGGGACAAAGTAGCCGAAGACCAGCTCATCCTCACCTGCAAAAACTTAAACAACAAACGTTGAGTACGAAGGATGATGCAATGAGGCTGTAGCAAGGTAAAAGGTATAGGAATAGACTCAATTGCTTAAGGCAGAAACTAAGCATATGTGAATAAGCATAAACTGAAAGGGACTCTTGCGGGCATGAACATCTAATAAACCCAATCCCTAAGTACCACGTAACCACAACCATGTATAATACCCTCATCCATGTTCCATCCGAACCATGGATACCAATAACCATACTTCAATTCTCAACATGTTATGTGACAACTCTACGATATTATCCAAAGGACACTGAGCTTGATCATAACCGAGATCGCGGCGGATTCGAACCGATTTTACACCCTGCAGGGGAGTCCAACTGTACCCACACGACTGAGGACCATACGGCTCATGTAACCCGCTAAAGTTACACAAGGGGGTACTCATGTCAACCTTTTTCACACTCGTGCCCATACGGTTGGAAAATCCACACGGTGCCGAGTACCACGGCCTCGCAGGCTCACGTGAGTCCCTCGTCGAGTATCACGGCCTCGCAGGCACCCATGAATCCCTCGTTCCACACACCGTGCAGTCATCGGCCAAACGTTGGTACTCAGCTTGTCTTACCATTATATCGGACATGTGGTATGAACGGAAAGTGCTCAGGCCAAGAATAACACGGCCGGTTCCTAGGTCAACCCAGACGCGGCCTACGGCACACAAGACCTCCATGTCTTGCTGCACTCCTATCCCACCGTCCAGATTTCAGCTTTTAACACTTTTCAACTTTTACCCTCATATGAACTCGCCACAAGTCCATAAGTAATCAAGGTGGTTCCTATACGTGCGAGTGGGACTTACCATGTGACACCCCAGGTGTCACCAGGGCAAGAAGTCGGCAAATATA
Source organism: Oropetium thomaeum (assembly GCA_001182835.1). Classification (NCBI taxonomy): domain Eukaryota; kingdom Viridiplantae; phylum Streptophyta; class Magnoliopsida; order Poales; family Poaceae; genus Oropetium; species Oropetium thomaeum. The sequence continues at coordinate 859,104 of LFJQ01000084.1, forward strand.
AACCCTAATTCGTAATTTCACTCACTTTAAAGCAGTTTCAGTCGTGGAAATAAAAAGAAATATTGTCTAAAATGCTTTAAGGAGACACTATGAAAAGTTTGACAAACAACAGAGCACTTTAGCAAAGTCCGGAGAAATTTCGAATAACAGTGTCGAAATCTCGTTAACAGAAAGAATTCAAACCCTAACCCTTGACCATAAAAATTTCCACAAAACCCTAGCTATGTTTTTACATAAAAATTTAAGTACACTTGAAAATAGAATTTTGGGAAATTATTCAAGATTTTTAGAAAAGGATTAGACCTCTTAAAAATTCACAGAAGCTATAATCAACCTAGAAATTCAAGAATTTTTAGAGGCCAAATCATGACTTGAACCTTAAATGAAAAGTGTTCCAAATAAATTCCTGAGCTTGTACAAAAATTTTCAAAATTTTTTGAGCTCGGAAAGAGTGCCCATTCATTGAATAGCTTCCAGCATTAAAGAAAAAAAAATAATAATAGAACTGTTGCCGGGCGGGCTACAGTACCCGCCCGCCCGACAACAGAGAGCAGGGCGCGCAGCCGCCCGGCTGCGCCCGCCCGACATGGGCGCCTGTGGCGCACGTCGCCGCTTTGCCGCGCCTGCCTCCCTCCTCCCTCCCTCACTCCACTCTCTCTCCCTCCCTCTCTCTTTTCTCTCTTTCCCTCACTGCTGCGCCGCCCGAGCGCCACAAGCCGCGCCGCCCGCCTCACTACCGCCATTGCCGCTCTACTGCCCCCCCCCTGCTCCCTACTTCCCCTACCCCGTTTCCTCCTATAAATGGCGTGGGATCCTCCCCAATTTCCTCCCCCTCCTTCTCTTTTCTCCTCCCCCGCGTGAGAAGCCCCCAATTTTCCTGCCCCACGGCCGCCGACGTCATTGCCGCCGCCCCTCTCGGTGAAACACCACCCTCACTCAATTTCAGTCCAATTCCCTCACCCAACCCGCTCCTCTCCACCTCTAGAAGCTCACAGCACCTTCCACTCCTCCGACGGCGAGCCACCTCGTCGGAATTTTGACTTCGCCGCCGCCACCGAGGCACCCCCACGGTGAGACCCCCTCTGCCGTGCCCAACCTTGATGAATATCATGTTGCCGAGCTTCCTCATGTCGTGTGGATCATGGAAAGCCAAGGTTCGACGGCCGGCGACCACCCCATCGTCGGGAATTGGCCGCCGGAGCTCGTCGGAGACTGTGCACTGTTTTTTCTTTTTCCAATTATTTTCCAGATTATTGCTCTGTCTTCTAAAAACCCTAGAAAATCACAGGAAGATCCAAAAATGCAAAACCAAAATTTTTTAGAACCCTCGTGAAAAGTACTAATTTTCTGTTAAAACACTTTTTAAAAATCACCAAAAAATTGCAGAATTAATTAGAAACACTCCTTTCTGTTTTTGAATTCTAAATGGCATTATAGGGCAATGCTAGGGCTAACCTTTGATCTACAAGTACCCCCTGGTACTACACACCCTCTGGAATTTTATGAAGATTTTAGGAACAAGAAATGGCATCTAACCCTATTAAATAACTTCAATCTGCCTAGTTTAAATAGCATTTTCTAAAGTACATTGTAAAAGTCATTTACAAGGTTAGACCCCAAAAGAAAAGTTGTAGATCTGGTGCTCCTGAATGCTGAAATAAAGTTTCATAATTTTATTCTAATGTTTACTAGTGTTTTCTGATTTTACAAGAGTTAAAAACAGGAACTTTGATGAATTTTTATTAAATATAGAAAATTCATCTAGGCCCCACCCAAAGCCCAAAATGCTTATTACAGAGAGTACTACCCACTAAAAATAATCTTGAGGAAGAATTAAAATCTTCATTTTTAACCCTAGTTTAATAGCCGAAGTAATTAAATAATATTAACCGATGAAAAATGTCGTATTAACTTAACTAAAGCTGAAGTTGATGAACATGTCAACTAAAAGTCACCTCATGGAAGTTTAATAGACTTCTTTAAACATCATTCACAGAGTAAGAATCTAATTTAATCAACGGCGTCGAGTAATTAGGGTTAACCCTAATTCTGGGCGTCGTCAATCTAAACCCTAGATTACTGTCGATAATAATAATAAGTTTCATTTTCATTAAACTTATCATAATCCTACTGCATCATGTAGATTCTGACGCTAACGAGGTAGTTGCCGATCCAAGTTCCTCGACCCCCGCCGAAGAAGTCGACATCAACTCAGAGGAACCAGGCAAGCCCCGGTGCACAACCGAATTTTAAAAGTTTTACTTTTATGACTAAGTGTGTCCTTGCTTGTGCATTAAGTACTAGGAGTTGATTGAAACCATAGTTGCATTTGTTCCCATAGGAAAACCCTAACGGTAGTTGGTATAGGCACCCCCCTTAGTATGCTATGCTTAGTAGGTATTTGTCGGTAGAAGTCGAGCAGAGTGGACGCTGCTCGCGAAAGGATAGGTTGTTGATTGAAACTATTTCATGAGATGGGCCACACTAATGTTAATAAGTAAGAAAGATAAAAGTTTGAGGGTCAGACAAGATACAAAGTAGGTCGGCGACTGGACCGGGTCCAGGGTGACCGTAGACTTGTCTGATCCGTGTGATCCGAGACTGATCGAGTGTTGAACGTACTGGTCGTATGCTGGGTGTTATGGGCCCCAGTAAACCTATGTAGCCTAGTGATTGCAACGTCGAACCTGCCCTACGGTGTCTGACTAGGAGGAGATCTGGGGTGGGCAGCGTGGGAACTCCACAGAAACCGTCTGGGATGAGTTGTCTGGTGGGACGCGGCACTGCTAAGGCATGCGTAGGCTGGAATTGACGTTGCAGGAGCTGGTGTGAACGGTTGCCACGCACGAGTCTGGGACACGCACGTGTCGTACGGTCAGGTTTTCCCCTGCAGGGTATAAAATCGTTTCGAACCGCTGTCGCTCCCAGTCAGTGAGCATGCTCGTGAAACGCACCACATTCTAGTAAAATAGGTTGAAACACCATGAGAATGAATTATGGATATTAATATTGCTATTGCTGATTTCTGTTATGTTTGTTTAGTTTAGTGCTAACTAAATTTATTTTTCTAATCACTTAATCTGATGCTAAAACTTGACAAGAGTAGCATAGGCTTGCGAGTCTTTTTGCAAGTAAACCCTCCTGAGTCGGCCAGCATGTCTAGGAGTCGGCTGTAGTCAGCCACTTTTGTCGGGTAAGTCTTGCTGAGCTTCTTAGAAGCTCACGCGTTAGCGTTTTGTGGTTTTCAGGCGCCGTCATGCAGGAACCAGCAGGTAGCTTCCATTGGGAGGAGCCTCCCCTCGAGTTTGGGAACCTCCAGTGGGAGTGGTGTGAGTCGCCGCAGTGATATGTTGAAGTGGCTAGTAGCATGACGCCCGTGGGCACGGCTCGTGCTTTTGCTTAAGTCCGAGTGTCGGAGTTGTAATAGTTTTAGTCTGCCGCTGTTTTTCGTTTTCAAAACTTCTGCGTACTCTGAAACTATGTAATATTTAACTTTAAATTCATGAACCAATGATGTATTAAGTTCCCTCTCCTTGTAAATTATTGCTGTTTATCCCTGCCTGTGTTGTATCGTGTGTACGCTCGCTTCGCCGAGCGTTGCCCAACAAGATCTTGGCTTAACGACTGACTGGATCCGTCCCGAGATGGGGTTTTCTGGGCGGGTCGTGTCAGCTTTGGTATCAGAGCCGTGTTGGGAAACGATACAACGTTTAAGGCATATTTTCAAAATTTTTACGTGCGAGTGAGGTACGTGCCCTATTAGTTAATAGGTTATCAGGTGGCAAGCTAACCTAGTGTAGGGGCTAACTAAACCCAGTTTAGATTTACTTTTCTGTAACGACGCACCTACGCTCAGGTAAGCAAGGTAAGGTACGCCGCTCGACTGCGGTAAAAGGTCGAGAAATCCCTGTTGCGTCAGCAGCAGTAGCGTTCTATACCATGGTGGTATGGAAAGAGGTATTATGTTCGCTGTAACATAGTACGCCCCCTTGCCGTTTAGGGAGAGAAGCGGCCCTCTACCGTACGAGGTGTGGGTTACGGACCTGTTGCGAATGCAGACCTTCGCAACAGTGGAGTCTTGTGTCTTTGTCACACAAGAGATGAGTTTGTTCCTCACGACTTCGGTTTTGCGGAACACTCTCATACCTCCGCTGCCTGAGGTAAAGTGCAGTCTATCGCCGCGCAGGGAAGGTCGGACACGTGATCCCCGTACGTGACCTACTCGGGGCGACCCATATGGCAATGATATGGGTTGTTGTTTTTACTTTTGATATATATTATTGAACTGCCTGTGATGCCATTTTCTGCAGGTACGCTAACCACGATATCGTAAGAAAACGTGTAGTAACGGCTAACTTGAGTGCGATTCTGCCACCGCCTATGCGTATTCTTTTTACTTTGTGAGGACGTATAGGCCGATGTAGGAATTACATTGCATGAAGAAATGTTAAAATCCTTCAAACTTATACTAAAACCATCCAGGAGTAAAAATTCCATCAATAATGGCTATAACACCAACAGAAGTTAAAAAGGGTCAACTTGGACACCTTCCTCCCTTAGTGATTGCGTGGAATCAGCCGAGTTGGAGTGAAACCCTTGTATATCATTGAGCCTTCCCAGAACCTTCCTCGATGAGAAGATTGTCTCCTTGACAGGTCAACTTAGATGGTAAAGCACCTTGGGCGGATAGGCTGTCGCCAGTTAGCATCCTTAGTGACCGATTTGGATCACCTTTTTACTCAGGGATGAAAAATATTTTACGTATCGGAAGATTTAGCATGTTTTGAACTATGTGTCAACATGTGGCTTCTGATTGATAAAATATTATTCATCTCTGTGATGCAGATGGACGCCAACACGATCATGGGATCGCAGAGATAGGCATTGAGGACTCCACCCCTACCTACGTCACCAAGAAGTCCAGACGTAGAGGATTCGTGGAGATACTCGAGCAGACCCTACAGTCATTGGGATATACAGAGACTCCTTGGTTTCAGTTCCGGGAGTATCGGCAGTATGACTTACCGCGCTGCTCGGCCACCGTCACATTACCCACGCACCCTCAGCATGCCAATGGAGAGGTTTATACCACCACCACATTTGGTTCAGATAAGACGGAGGCCATCGAGTCAGCCGCTCATCAGGCGTTATTGAGGATTTGTGAGCGACACCTCGAGGACCTGGCAGACAAACCAGCAGCATTGTTCCCGATACGGGACCAGGTCGATCGTACCTGGCACCGTAATGTCAAGAATGCTCAGAAGAGGACTTTCAGGGGAGAGATGGACCATGTCACTCCCTTGTTCACATGGAGCCTAGCGCTACTCAACTTGCATGAGGACACTGTTCTCGCAGCCCAGATGGATCGTCAGGCCTTGCGACACGCTCATGTAGAGATGGCTCAACTCAAGAAGAAGGTCCAGGACTTGGAGAGCAGGAACAATGCACTGCGTGCTCGCTGCGACGCGCGCGCTACACGTATCTCTGAGTTAGAGGCGGTCTCCGAGATTAAGACTGCCCAAATCCATGCTAGAGAGAATGATTGCAACATCATGTTGCAACACATTCACCAGCTGGAAATACTCAGGGATAACGCAGTTCAGATGGCGGAGAACCTCGCCCATGAGAACCATCATTTGCAGCATCAGTTAGCGGGACTTTTGGAGGCACAGCAGCCGCCTCCCGCTAACGATGATGCGCCTGAGTCAGAAGTATCGGATCCCGAAGCTTCAGACCCAGAGCCAGATGAGGAGTAGATTGGAGGTGGTTCCGAAGTGATAGTCAGTCAGATGCTTCGCTTAAGGAGTGCGTTGTCCTTGTCTTGGAGTTAGTGTGTGTTCTTAGGAGTTTATCTTAGCAGCGTTGTAACCTTGTGGATGTAAGAGTGGTGGTTTGACAGTCTAAGGAATTGGACGATGGATGTACTGTCATCTTTTGGGGAATGAAGGAAGTTTGTTTTTATGGAGATATCCGTGCCGTGCATATTGACGTACATTTACTTATGTTGAGAAGTGGACACGGGTTGAACTGCTCTAATAAGGATCCTTTTACTTTTTCAGCATGGTGAACACTAGAGCCGGACGTCAGGAGGCGGAAAGCTCCAACCCGCCGCCCCCGCCAGCTGAGCCAACCTTGGCCACAGCTATGGCGGCCTTGATTCAGAGCAGCCAGCAAACGCAAGAGATGCTACGAGCTATCCTAGAAAATAGCGGCACGAATCGAGGCGCTCGGAACCGCGACCAGGACAGCACATACGCGGAGTTCCTAGCCACTCATCCCCCGGAGTTCAGAGATGCCCGGGAACCAATGGAGGCAGACCACTGGCTTCGTACAATCGAGGCCAAATTTGGGCTGCTCCGTTGTTCGGAGACTCAGAAGACGCTCTTCGCGGCCCAGATGCTCCAGGGACACGCCGGAGCTTGGTGGCCAACTATTTGGCCACTCTCCCAGCCAACACCCAGGTGCCATGGGAACAGTTCCGGGAGGCGTTCCGCGCACACCACATTCCCGCGGGACTCATGCAAAGGAAGGCCAAGGAATTCATGGCCTTGACGCAAGGAAGTCGCTCGGTGCACGAGTATTCCCGTGTCTTCAACCAACTTGCTTTATATGCTCCAGAGCAGGTTGACACGGACGCTAAGCGGAAGCACCGCTTTATGGAAGGGCTGAACATCACACTCCAGGGTCGCTTGGCCCTGAACCAAGGCGGCTCATTCAACGAGCTCGTCAACAACGCCCTCATCGCTGAAGAATATCTTGAGAAGGAGCAGCGGGAAAAGAGACGAGCCAGCGGTGGGCCGTCGAATGCCCCACCACCCAAGTACCGTCTGGTGTACACTGCACCCGATGGTAGGAGGTACAAGGCCACCCCGCCGCAGGCGCTGTCGTTCCGTCCACCGCAGCAGCCGTACCGGCCCCCACAGAATCAGCAACAAGCCGACTACCGCGCACCTCCCCCGCCGCAGAGGAACCAAGGTGTCCGCCCACCTCAACAGGGCACCCGCCCTGGACCAGGCACGCCTTGCTTCAACTGCGGGCAGCCCGGACACTTCGCCCGCGAGTGCCCCTCCAACCAGCAGTCCGGAGGCAACCGGCAGTCAAATCAAGGACAGGGTCAGCAAAAGGGCCAGAAGAACACCAGGACCGGTCGGGTGAACTACACCACGATCGAGGAAATTGCTGAGGGCGAACAAGTACTGGCGGGTACGTTCTCGCTCTCTACGCATTCGGCTTTTGTTCTATTCGATTCCGGTGCAAGCCACAACTTTATCAGTAAAAATTTTGTCAAGGGCAAAAGCCTAGTCACCATCCCCTTAGAGCCACCCTTCATCATAAAATCTCCTGGAGGCAACATATATCAAACTATGGCTTAAAGGGAGCACCCCTAAATCTAGGAGGTTGCACCTATCCTACCTCTTTCATAATCCTAGATGGGCAGGGTATCGATATTATCATCGGCATGAAATGGATGAAACACCATAATGCCATCCTTGATATTGCTAACCGTGTAGTCCATTTAACCTCTCCACTTCACGGTTCCATATCCATAAACCTAGATCACCCTAAAGCCACCCTCAATCAAGTCTGCCATGTTGTTGGGAAAAGTCTGGACGAGATACCAGTGGTTAAGGAGTTTCCGGACGTATTCCCAGAGGACTTACCTGGTTTACCGCCGGACAGAGATGTGGAATTTCAGATTGAGCTGTTGCCAGGCACAGCCCCGATCTCCCGCCGACCGTACAAGATGGCACCCAAGGAGCTAGCAGAATTGAAGAAACAGTTGCAGGAGTTGTTGGACAAAGGCTTTATACAGCCCAGTACCTCGCCTTGGGGTTGTCCAGCATTGTTCGTGAAGAAGAAGGACCAGTCCTTGAGGCTATGCGTGGATTACCGTCCCTTGAATGCGGTAACTATCAAGAACAAGTATCCCTTGCCACGCATAGACACTCTATTTGATCAGTTGGCAGGAGCAAAGGTCTTTTCAAAAGTTGATCTTCGGTCTGGATATCATCAGATCAAGATCCGTCCTAGTGACGTTCCGAAGACGGCCTTCTCCACCAGATACGGACTATATGAGTATTTGGTGATGTCGTTTTGTAACATCCCGAACTAAATTCTCGCTAAATCTTTTGTCAATGAAGACTTAATTGTGTTCAATAAAAATCTTAAAACCTTAAGTAATGAAATCATAGGATCTAATCAAAAGAACTTAAATTCAAAAATCTAATTTGAAATCCAATCTTCGTTTTCTTCCCTGTTTCTCTTTTCCTCTCTGCCGATGCAGAACTGACCCGACCGGCCTTTGCCCTGCTGCGTCGCGCTGTTGCCGTGCGGTTGCTTTGCCGCCGTCGCTGCTCGTCGTAGCCGTCTTGCCGAGCCTACTCTTGCTAGCGCCGCCGGAACCACCCCCGCTCTCCACTGTCGCACCGCCCGGGTTTCCTCTGTTCTCCCCGGATCATGCAAGCCGCTGCCCGAGTCCCTGCTTCACTCGGGTGCCGCTTCTCTGTTCCTTTCCATGCCTCCCCGACCCCGTCCTTGTGAGTCCGATTCGCCCGACCTCCGACCCAGAGGTCGGATGATTTTCCGTTTCGCCCGACCTCCGACCCAGAGGTCGGATGATTTTCACGATTCGCCCGACCTCCGACCCAGAGGTCGGATGATTTTCACGATTCGCCCGACTCCGACCCCCGGCGGTCGGACATTATTTTCCGTCTCGCCCGATCCGTCGTCATCACTCTCCGCTTCGCTCGACCCTGAGGTCGGACAAGCCGATTCGCTCCGCTTCGCTCGACCCTGAGGTCGGACAAGCCATTTCGCTCCGTTTCGCTCGACCCTGAGGTCGGACAAGCCGTTTCGCTCCGCTTCGCTCGACCCCCGAGGTCGGACAAGCCGCATTTCGTTCCGCCTCGCTCGACCCCGAGGCCGGACAGACTCGTCGGACCCGAGCTCGAAGCGGCCGCGCCATTAATGCTGCCGGTCATCTTCCCAACCGTAAAAGCGCCTGGCCGTACACAGCAGTGCTGCCACCGTGCCGGAAGTCTTCGTGATGGGACGCGCACGCCCGGCGCCCATGCGCTGCAGTACGCTGCCGCCGCGCCAACTTGCGTCGTCCTGGAGAAACAAAAGGAACGGAGGCTGATATTTTCCAGACACGAAACGTTTCACTCGTGCGCACTCGTTTGCTCTTTCTGCGCGTTCGTCTCTCTGCTCTCGTCTCCTCTGCCTTCCGCCCTTACCGCCGAAGAGCTCCGCAGGGCCGAAAGCAGAGCAAGTTCTCTCGTGCTCAGGTGAGCTCGGTAACCCCTGCCCTGCCGACGGTTCCATCCTCCGTCGTTATCGTCTCTAACCGCCGCCCCATTCTTCCGCAGTATTTCAGCCGTAGCGACGCGTCGACATCTCTTTTCCGACGACCGGTCTCCGTTGTTGTTCATTCTACCGACAGCCCTCCGGTAACCTTTGCCGTCCGACCAGTCTAGCTAGTCCCGTTTACCGAAGCAACACAGTAAAGTTTGTTAGAGAGAAATTCATGCAACTTCACTCATCTGTTAATACAAGTTGCCTTGCATCTTCATATAGGAACCGAGCTGCAGACAGCCATCGAGGCTGAGGAGGATTTCCCCGCTGCCGACCCCGCCTTCGACTGTGCTAACTTCTCCCCGAACCGAGGCAAGCCCCGGTGCATACCTATGTTTAAAGTTTTACTTTCTCACTGTGTATGTAGGTTTTTGTTGTGCATTAAGTTTCGAGGCTTGTGTGAAAACTTAGTTGCATGACTTGTAGGATCTCCTACGGGTTATTCTGTTAGAGTCAGTACGTTAGTGCTATGCTTACTAATAGGGCAACGAAGGGATTTGAGTGGTATGGAGACTACTCAGGGGATTATTTATGGGAATATTTGAGAAAGTCAGGACCCAACATTGTGTGAATAAAATTTGAGCACGGTGTCGGGTGCGGTTGCATTGGTCAAGTTTGAGTTGTGTACCGAATACATACTGGCATATGGGACCCAGGAAACCGACGTAGCTCATTGCGCAGTGATTGGACGACCAGCCATCTCTTTTTTTCGGGTGAATGGACCGTTATGGTGGATGATTTCGCATTTTTGTTTCTTGGGTATGTGTTAGTGGGAAAGGCTTGGGGCCGTACAGGGACGCAGGGCGTTGCCTGGAGGACCATGTCCTTGGAGAGATGGCAGTCGGGCCGACACGGTCGCGATGCAGTGAAAGGTGGCCACGTGTGACTCGTGGAGTACGCACGTGTCGTGTTATTCGGGTTTCTCCTGCAGGATGTAGAATCAATTATAATTGCCGTCCCTCGCGGTATTGAGTACCACTTGCTCCTTTCTGCCGTGGCGCACTATAAAATGTGGTAGCAGGAATTATGATTGGAGGTTTGAGAATAAATTTTCAGAACTGTTGTATTGTACTTGTTTGCTTAGTTGCTGTCACACTTAGTAAAATTACATTAGCTATTCTGATAACTTGGCTAAAATACTGAAAAACCATCAGTAGTGCTGTCTTTTGCAAATACCTACCAGCTGCCACCAATATTCCAACATTTTAGGAGTCGGCCTTAGAAGGCCTATTGACGGGTAAGTCTTGCTGAGCGTCAGTCGCTCACGGTTTGTTGTTTGTTGTTTGCAGGTATTAGTGCTGACTGTAGCCAGGGTGGTTGGGAAGAGGAGACGCCCTCGGAGTGGACCTTCGAGTGGGTCCCCGCTTCTCCCTCCCGTGGAGATTAAACACCATCGGGCTGGGGTGTTTGATCGAGGCGCCGAGTGTTAGATTTTGCTTCCGCTGAAATCCACGTGTTTGTTATCAAAACTACGTTTTCGCACTTCCTAAATTTCTGAAATCAGTTGTAACATAACCAGAATTAATGCATCTTTAAGTCTTTTATGCGAGTCCTTGTTAATTATTATACTGTAAAGTCACTTGTTTCGGCAAGCGGCCCCCCCAAATGATCCTGGATGAGCAACCGTACGATTTTATCGGACGGGGTTGCGACACGTTTGGACTCACGAACGCACCAGCTTACTTCATGTACCTCATGAACTCAGTCTTCATGCCAGAGCTGGATAAGTTTGTAGTGGTGTTCATTGGCGACATCCTAATATACTCCAAGTCAGCCGATGAGCATGCAGAGCACCTTCGGACAGTTCTCCAAAGACTCAGAGATCATAAGCTCTATGCCAAGTTCAGCAAGTGCGAGTTTTGGATTGAGCGTGTGCAGTTTCTGGGTCATGTTGTGTCCGCGGATGGTATTTCTGTTGATCCAGGAAAGGTGCAAGATGTTGTTAATTGGAAAGCACCCACAACAATTCATAAGGTGCGAAGTTTCTTGGGATTAGCAGGATACTACCGTCGCTTCATTCCCAACTTCTCCAAGATTGCCAGGCCTATTACAGATCTACTCAAGAAGGATCAGAAATTCAAGTGGACAGAAAAGTGCGAAGAAGCCTTTCAGACTTTGAAGAAGCACTTGACCACGGCACCAGTACTCGCCCAACCGGATTTGAGCAAGTCCTTCGACGTGTATTGTGATGCGTCGGGCACTGGACTTGGTTGTGTGTTAATGCAAGAAGGACGGATAATTGCTTATGCTTCCAGACAACTCCGTAAGCATGAGTTGAATTACCCCACACACGACTTGGAATTGGCAGCCGTGGTATTAGCTCTAAAGGTGTGGAGGCATTACTTATTGGGAAACCTAGTACACCTCTACACCGACCACAAGAGTCTCAAGTACATCTTCACCCAGAACGAGTTGAACATGAGGCAACGAAGATGGCTAGAGTTGATCAAGGATTACGAGATAGAGATCCACTATCATCCGGGCAAGGCTAATGTAGTTGCCGACGCATTGAGCAGAAACGCCCATTGCCACTACTTGGATCAGAGAGTTGCAATCGAAGAACTAGAGCCAGCCGTAAGGATCCTACCCCACGGAGCACTCTACAACCTCGCCTTAGTGCCAACACTTAGAGATGAGGTAACCAAGGCCCAGAAGCTTGATAAGGGCATGGAAAGGATCAAATTGGGACTGCAAGAGAAGAAGATGCAGTGTTTCCGTGAAGATGAAGGAGGAGTTTTGTGGTTCAAGAACAGACTGGTAGTGCCGAAGGATCACGAGCTCCGAAGGAAGATCATGGATGAAGCTCATCTATCCAAGTACTCAATTCACCCTGGCAGTAACAAGATGTATCAGGATCTGCGAAAGAAGTTTTGGTGGACAAGGATGAAGAGAGAAATCGCTCGGTACGTAGCAGAATGTGACACCTGCCGCAGAGTAAAGGCCGACCATCTGAAAGACGCAGGGTTGTCGCAACCATTGAGCGTTCCGTCATGGAAATGGGAAGACATAAGTATGGACTTCATTGTCGGACTGCCCATGACAGCTCAAAAGTTGGATTCAATTTGGGTTATAGTAGATCGCTTGACAAAGACAGCCCATTTCATTCCTGTCTCCACCAGATACACCATGAAGAAGTATGCACAGCTGTACATTGACCGGATAGTCTGTCTGCATGGAGTACCCAAGACGATCGTCTCCGACCGAGGCACCCAATTCGTCGGTCGATTTTGGAAACAACTCCACGAGTCACTAGGAACCAGACTAATCCACAACTCAGCCTACCACCCTCAGACTGATGGTCAGACGGAACGAGTGAACCAAATACTTGAAGACATGCTTCGAGCTTGTGTTTTGGAGTCCGGAAAAGGATGGGACACTTATCTGTCATTGGCGGAGTTCTCATATAATAACAGCTATCAAGCCAGCATCCAGATGTCCCCTTTCGAAGCACTTTACGGCCGTAGTTGTAGAACCCCACTCAACTGGTCAGAAGCAGGCGAAAGAATAATAATGGGACCAGACCTAGTGCAGCAGGCTGAAGAGAAGGTACGGGTTATACAAGCAAATCTGAAGGCAGCCAAGTCAAGACAGAAGAGCTATGCAGATAGAAGGCGTAGACCATTGACCTTCGAGGTAGGAGACTACGTCTACCTACGAGTCTCGCCAATGAAGGGAGTTCAACGGTTCGGCATCAGAGGCAAGTTAGCGCCCTGATACATAGGTCCATATCCTATCACAGCTAAGTGCGGACCAGTGGCATATCAAGTGGAGCTGCCAGAAAAGTTATCAGGAGTGCATAACGTCTTCCATGTCTCCCAATTGAAGAAATGTCTGAAGGCGCCAGTAGACCAAGTGGTTCAAGAAGTAGAAAAGTTGCAACCAGACCTAACCTACCCAGAGCGTCCAATCCGGATACTGGATGAGAAAGAACGAGTTACAAGAAGACGGACACTCAAGTTTTACAAGGTTCTGTGGAGCAACCACACGGAAGACGAAGCCACGTGGGAATCTGCAGAATTTCTTCAGGCAAACTACCCCGAGCTACTCCCAAAACCTTAGGTACCTATGCCTATCCTAACCCTCTCCTTAAATCTCGGGACGCGATTTCTTTTAGGGGGGAGGGCTGTGACACCCTAGGTGTCACCAGGGCAAAAAGTCGGCAAATATAAACCCTAATTCGTAATTTCACTCACTTTAAAGTAGTTTCAGTCGTGGAAATAAAAAGAAATATTGTCTAAAATGCTTTAAGGAGACACTATGAAAAGTTTGACAAACAACAGAGCACTTTAGCAAAGTCCGGAGAAATTTCGAATAACAGTGTCGAAATCTCGTTAACAGAAAGAATTCAAACCCTAACCCTTGACCATAAAAATTTCCACAAAACCCTAGCTATGTTTTTACATAAAAATTTAAGTACACTTCAAAATAGAATTTTGGGAAATTATTCAAGATTTTTAGAAAAGGATTAGACCTCTTAAAAATTCACAGAAGCTATAATCAACCTAGAAATTCAAGAATTTTTAGAGGCCAAATCATGACTTAAAACTTAAATCAAAAGTGTTCCAAATAAATTCCTGAGCTTGTACAAAAATTTTCAAAATTTTTCGAGCTCGGAAAGAGTGCCCATTCATTGAATAGCTTCCAGCATTAAAGAAAAAAAAATAATAATAATAGAACTGTTGCCGGGTGGGCTACAGTACCCGCCCGCCCGACAACAGAGAGCAGGGCGCGCAGCCGCCCGGCTGCGCCCGCCCGACACGGGCGCCTGTGGCGCACGTCGCCGCTTTGCCGCGCCTGCCTCCCTCCTCCCTCCCTCACTCCACTCTCTCTCCCTCCCTCTCTCTTTTCTCTCTTTCCCTCACTGCTGCGCCGCCCGAGCGCCACAAGCCGCGCCGCCCGCCTCACTGCCGCCATTGCCGGTCTACTGCCCCCCCTGCTCCCTACTTCCCCTACCCCGTTTCCTCCTATAAATGGCACGGGATCCTCCCCAATTTCCTCCCCCTCCTTCTCTTTTCTCCTCCCCCGCGCGAGAAGCCCCCAATTTTCCTGCCCCACGGCCGCCGACGTCATTGCCGCCGCCCCTCTCGGTGAAACACCACCCTCACTCAATTTCAGTCCAATTCCCTCACCCAACCCGCTCCTCTCCACCTCTAGAAGCTCACAGCACCTTCCACTCCTCCGACGGCGAGCCACCTCGTCGGAATTTTGACTTCGCCGCCGCCACCGAGGCACCCCCACGGTGAGACCCCCTCTGCCATGCCCAACCTTGATGAATATCATGTTGCCGAGCTTCCTCATGTCGTGTGGATCATGGAAAGCCAAGGTTCGACGGCCGGCGACCACCCCATCGTCGGGAATTGGCCCCCGGAGCTCGTCGGAGACTGTGCACTGTTTTTCCTTTTTCTAATTATTTTCCAGATTATTGCTCTTTCTTCTAAAAACCCTAGAATATCACAGGAAGATCCAAAAATGCCAAACCAAAATTTGTTAGAACCCTCGTGAAAAGTACTAATTTTCTGTTAAAACACTTTTTAAAAAATCACCAAAAAATTGCAGAATTAATTAGAAACACTCCTTTCTGTTTTTGAATTCTAAATGGCATTATAGGGCAACGCTAGCGCTAACCTTTGATCTAAAAGTACACCCTGGTACTACACACCCTCTGGAATTTTATGAAGATTTTAGGAACACAAAATGGCATCTAACCCTATTAAATAACTTCAATCTGCCTAGTTTAAATAGCATTTTCTAAAGTACATTGTAAAAGTCATTTACAAGGTTAGACCCCAAAAGAAAAGTTGTAAATCTGGTGCTCTGGAATGCTCACATAAAGTTTCATAATTTTATTCTAATGTTTACTAGTGTTTTCTGATTTTACAATAGTTAAAAACAGGAACTTTGATGAATTTTTATTAAATATAGAAAATTCATCTAGGCCCCACCCAAAGCCCAAAATGCTTATTCCAGAGAGTACTACCCACTAAAAATAATCTTGAGGAAGAATTAAAATCTTTATTTTTAACCCTAGTTTAATAGCCGAAGTAATTAAATAATATTAACCGATGAAAAATGTCGTATTAACTTAACTAAAGCTGAAGTTGATGAACTTGTCAACTAAAAGTCACCTCATGGAAGTTTAATAGACTTCTTTAAACATCATTCACAGAGTAAGAATCTAATTTAATCAACGGCGTCGAGTAATTAGGGTTAACCCTAATTCTGGGCGTCGCCAATCTAAACCCTAGATTACTGTCGATAATAATAATAAGTTTCATTTTCATTAAACTTATCATAATCCTACTGCATCATGTAGATTCTGACGCTAACGAGGTAGTTGCCGATCCAAGTTCCTCGACCCCCGCCGAAGAAGTCGACATCAACTCAGAGGAACCAGGCAAGCCCCGGTGCACAACCGAATTTTAAAAGTTTTACTTTTATGACTAAGTGTGTCCTTGCTTGTGCATTAAGTACTAGGAGTTGATTGAAACCATAGTTGCATTTGTTCCCATAGGAAAACCCTAACGGTAGTTGGTATAGACACCCCCCTTAGTATGCTATGCTTAGTAGGTATTTGTCGGTAGAAGTCGAGCAGAGTGGACGCTGCTCGCGAAAGGATAGGTTGTTGATTGAAACTATTTCATGAGATGGGCCACACGAATGTTAATAAGTAAGAAAGATAAAAGTTTGAGGGTCAGACAGGATACAAAGTAGGTCGGCGACTGGACCGGGTCCAGGGTGACCGTAGACTTGTCTGATCCGTGTGGTCCGAGACTGATCGAGTGTTGAACGTACTGGTCGTATGCTGGGTGTTATGGGCCCCAGTAAACCTATGTAGCCTAGTGATTGCAACGTCGAACCTGCCCTACGGTGTCTGACTAGAAGGAGATCTAGGGTGGGCAGCGTGGGAACTCCACAGAAACCGTCTGGGACGAGTTGTCTGGTGGGACGCGGCGCTGCTAAGGCATGCGTAGGCTGGAATTGACGTTGCAGGAGCTGGTGTGAACGGTTGCCACGCGCGAGTCTGGGACACGCACGTGTCGTACGGTCAGGTTTTCCCCTGCAGGGTATAAAATCGTTTCGAACCGCTGTCGCTCCCAGTGAGTGAGCATGCTCGTGAAACGCACCACATTCTAGTAAAATAGGTTGAAACACCATGAGAATGAATTATGGATATTAATATTGCTATTGCTGATTTCTGTTATGTTTGTTTAGTTCAGTGCTAACTAAATTTATTTTTCTAATCACTTAATCTGATGCTAAAACTTGACAAGAATAGCATAGGCTTGCGAGTCCTTTTGCAAGTAAACCCTCCTGAGTCGGCCAGCATGTCTAGGAGTCGGCTGTAGTCAGCCACTTTTGTCGGGTAAGTCTTGCTGAGCTTCTTAGAAGCTCACGCGTTAGCGTTTTGTGGTTTTCAGGCGCCGTCATGCAGGAACCAGCAGGTAGCTTCCATTGGGAGGAGCCTCCCCTCGAGTTTGGGAACCTCCAGTGGGAGTGGTGCGAGTCGCCGCAGTGATATGTTGAAGTGGCTAGTAGCATGACGCCCGTGGGCACGGCTCGTGCTTTTGCTTAAGTCCGAGTGTCGGAGTTGTAATAGTTTTAGTCTGCCGCTGTTTTTCGTTTTCAAAACTTCTGCGTACTCTGAAACTATGTAATATTTAACTTTAAATTCATGAACCAATGATGTATTAAGTTCCCTCTCCTTGTAAATTATTGCTGTTTATCCCTACCTGTGTTGTATCGTGTGTACGCTCGCTTCGCCGAGCGTTGCCCAACAAGATCTTGGCTTAACGACTGACCGGATCCGTCCCGAGATGGGGTTTTCTGGGCGGGTCGTGTCATACCACTCGATTTCTACCGTGTTATCTAAGCATGGCTAAGCATTTCGCGACTCAAACCAAGACACTCTACCCAGGTTGTCAAGGTGACATATTCAATACCAAGGAGGGGTATATGCAACAATAATAGGTGTTCCCGACTTTATCACTATGCCCGACTTAATGCAGTCCTATACGTAAGCATTCATATTAATCATTAAGTAAATTACTTAGGGTAGCAATATGAGGTGCTTGCCTTCAACAACGGCGGTGGTGTCTTCCTCAGCAGCTGGATCAACCTCTGGTGCTTCTCCCGTAGCAGCACCCGCGTCACTCTCTGGCGGTTCGTAAGCTATAAAGTAAAAACGCGTAGATATGAGATGCATGCCATGATGCCATGAGGTAGCTACTGAGTCTATGAACACAATGCAAAAAGAACGAAGTTAATCAGAGTTCTACAGCTCAAGTTATGGCTAAAACAGTTTTACCGATTCCGGTTACGGGTTCCCCGGTTCCCCGGTTCCCGGTTCCGATATCGGGTGGCACACGGATGTTGTTTCCGGGAAGAATCCCAAAACACATCACATGTACTGGCTGTACTAAGTGGCTTGGGTTACTACGAGACTAAGTTTAAGTGGTTTTGACTCGCGTTAGCAGGAACACGAGCCCTCCGATGGTCGTTGCCCGTTTACGACATCGGGAATAACGTAACGATGCCGTAAAAGTCGTAACGACTTTTCTGGTGAAATTCAAAGTTAAGTTACAGGCATGGGATAATTTTTATTTTAATGTAGGCTCTAAACTAAGACTTTTGGCTCTGGGTTGGGGTCAAGTTGAGTTCCTAAAAACTTATTAAAATCAAACAATGTTCTGTTTTCAAACTTGTAAATTCAGAAACATGTACTAAAACTCATGAAAAAATCATGAAACTTTATAGATCTACTATTGAACATCTAAACTAAAGTTTTTGTTAAAGGTTGGGCTTTTGGGTGACTTGCCTAATGTACTTTAGACAAAGGTAAATAATCTAGGGTTTGGGGATATTAACAATGACATACATGCACAAATGTTCATGAAAAATTCTAGTAAAAATGCAGAAGATGCATCATGCCAAGATAAAATTATGGTTCAAAAATCAAGCCTAGAAACCTCCTGGAACTTCAATTAAAAATCAAAAACAGAAGTACTTAAATGAATTATTGAGGAAATTTCAGGGACATTTTGAAAAAGTGCTTTAGCAGAATATTAGTTCATTGTTCAAGGATTCAAATAAAATTAGGTTGGCATTTTTATATTTTTCCATGATTTGTTATATGCTTAACAATTTTTGGATAATTAAAGGAAATTAGAGAAATCAATGGAACAGTAACACAGAACAGGGGAACACAACAGGGGCGGCTGCTCCGGTGGGAATCTCGTCGGAGAATGGGGTTAGGGCAGGGATTAAATGGTCGTGGAGCATCACCTTGATTCAAAGCACTGATTTGAAAAGGATGAGGCCACGGGAGAGAGGGGAAAGGGGTCGACGACGTGAAGCTCCGGGGTGGCTTCAATAGCGGCCGACGGGTGGCGCGCGGCGTTCTTCATCACCGGCGATCACCTGTGGCCGAGATCATGTCAAAGGGGTGCGCAAGGACCAGAGCAAGTAGCCGGTGAGAGGAATTGGAGAATCATTGTACCGTGACGACGAATTTCGAAGAATTGTGGCGATGGCAGTGCTCTCAGCCGAAAACAGGGGCGGCGGCGTTCTGGAGAGATGGCAGTATTGCTGGGGCTCTTGGTGGTTGGAGAGCTTCAAGGAGTGGAGAGGGACCTTCCGGGCACGGTGGAGCGGCCTGGAATTCGTCGGAGTGATCTGGCGTCGTGGAGGTGGCGGTGGCGGTCGGCTATGGCAGTGGCGGCGCTCGGCAGAAGAAGAAGGGAGCAGGGGAGGAAGAAGGGAAAGGAGGGGGCTGGTGCTTGGCCTTATGTTCGAAGGAGAGGAGCAAGGGAGAGGGAGGACAGGGCGACTGCGGATTGGGCAGGGAGCCGGCAATGGGGCGTGCGAGGCGGCTAGGGCAGCGGCTACCGCCTTGAAGACGACGTGCGGCACAGGGAAGTTGATGGCGCCTAGATAGAGACAGAGGGAGGGAGGAGAGAGGAAGAGGGAAGGAAGCTCGTGCAATGAGTCAATGCGTGGAGGAGTAAAGGCGATATGGGGGCGGAAGAAGCCGGCGGGCAGTCGGCCGCCTGGCCGTGAGCAGTGGCGGCGCGCCACTGTTCACGGTACAGCCATTATCGGTTTCTTTTTTTTTTTAATTCCAATTCCCTCCACTTGAGTTAATTAAAAACTCTAGCTCTCGAGTTCAAACATTTTTGAAACTTTTTGTGTGAGCTTAGTTAATTATTTGGAAAAACTTTTATTATAGAAAGGTTCCCTGATTCAGCTCCTAAAAGTCTGTGAATTTTCAACTTGGTTCAAAATTATCGGAATTTTAAAAGGGTTTAAACCTCTTGCAAAAATTTTGATAAAATCTTCAAAATTCTATTTTAATGTGTAGTTAATTGTTATGTAAAAACTTGGGGTATATTTATGAAGGAAACAAAAGATCTCTTAAAAGCCAAATAGGGTTTCTAACAGCAACGGAAACTTCAAACCCTGACCCAAAATCCAAAACGGAAGAAGACGAGATCAAATTCAAATCTAGTGAGCTCAAATTCAAAAGGACAAAAGGTTGAACTTTTTGGGACGTGACAGAAGGTCCTCTTGCCTATCTATTCCTCTTTTTGTGACTCAAGCATAGACATTAGCTCAAGCAAATTTGGCATAGAGGCATCATCATCATCATCACTATCTTCTTTAATTGAATGCTTGCGTTTGGATTTAGATGATACCTTAGACCGTTTCACCATGAGGCAAATGAGTGTGTTGTCTTCCTCATCACTAAGATTGCCAAATAGTGACTTGTTTGTAGTAGTGAGGCCAATAGCAAGAGTAGCGATTCCACCTTCATCCGAATCGGAATCGGAGGAATTGGAGTCGGAGTGCCATTCTTGACCAATGTGAGCTTGACCACTAAACTTCTTCTTGTATCTCTTGTTTTTGTCCTTCTTCTCTTTTCTCTCTTCTTTGTTCTTGTTCTTGGGGCACTCCGCAATGAAGTGACCCTCTTCCCCATGCTCATAGCAAGTTCTCTTAGATTTTCTTGGTTTTGACTTGTCGTAGCTTTTCTTGGTAAAGCCACCCTTCTTGACGAATCTTTTGAATCTCTTGACAAGCAAGGTCATTTCTTCATCACTATCATCATCACTTGAGCTCTCCTCAACAACCACCTTCTTGTTAGCCTTGAGTGCTATGTTCTTTTCTTTTTGACTTCTCAAGTATAGCATTTCCAAGCAATTCATTTATTCTCTTGGCTTCTTTGTCTTGCTCAAATTGGGCTAATAGCATACCCAATATTTTATCGGTAGAGAATTATTTGAATCCATCTTTGTGACGAATCAAGGAGACTACATGAGAGTCCCATGGTGTCAATGCTTGCAACAATCTCTTGTTGACTTCTAGATCATCAAGCTTAGTTCCAAGTGCTCTTCTTTTGTTGACAATTGCCATTAGCCTATAATGCACTTCTTGTGGTCCTTCATCCGGCAAGCAAAGGAATAAGTTGTATTGCCCTCTTAGAAGATCCTCCTTTGCTTCTCTCACAACATCGGTTCCTTCATGGATCACTTCAAGTTTCTTCTAAATTTGATGAGCATTCTTTATGCCCACGACCTTGGTGTATATAGATGAGCTCAAAGCGGATATGATTGAGGAGGCGGTTTGTGAGTTCCTATGAAGAATTGCCTCATCCTTCTTGGTTGGGTTCTCTTCATTTTTAAGTGTGTGCCCTTCCAACACCAATTTCTCAATTTGAGGGCCCATGGAGTCTAAGTAGATGAGCATCTTGCATTTCCAATGCTCATAGAAAGTTCCATCGAAGTGAGGAATCTTTCCGGACCCTTGTCCGATCTTGAGCTCATTCTTCAACTCATCGTAGTTGTATGGCAGGGCAGTGTATTGTGGTGGTGGTTCACTTCCACCGGTCCCGATTGTTCTGTTTCACCCGACATCTTTAATCTTCAAGCGGTTAAGCCTTTTAGAAGATCCTTACTCTGATACCAATTGAAAGTGGCCTAGAGGGGGGGTGAATAGGCCAACCTAAAAATTCTTGCAAATTAAAACTTCACAAACAGTTAAATTACCGGAACCTCCGGTACAGAGACGGAAACTCTGGTGCCGGTGTAACGTCCCGCCTCCTCGAGGCCGGGCCTGCTTACATCAGGTAGCTTTTTATAGGAAATAGGCTGGCCTCACAGATCAACACAAGTCTTTTCTGCGCATATTTGTCCTCACTCATGCGCACCCGAGAATAACTTCCCGATCGGTCACCCATCTTGAAATTGCTCCAGGCCAAGCACGCTTAACCTCGGAGTTTTTCGGAGCTAGGCTACCGGAAAAGAAGTTGTAACTTGTTGATATGAGTATCCTATTAATCCTATTAAGCCTTGGATCGGGGTGTCACATACTCACCCCCTTAAGAGACCGACGTCCTCATCGGTCAATCCCAAGCCAGAAACGTTCTCTCTTGGCCACGTCCATGTGTCCAGTGCCAGCGCATGTATCATGCTGTGTGACCACTCTGGATCCACACCAGCCATGCACACCATACCTGCGCAACTGCGACACACGCGCCCGTAAAACCGCGAGAGTCGGCTCTGATACCATTATGTAATGTCCCGCCTCCTCGAGGCTGGGCCCGCTTACATCAGGTAGCTTCTTATAGGAAATAGGTTGGCCTCACAGACCAACATAAGTCTTTTCTACGCACATTTGTCATCACTCGTGCGCACCCGGAAATAACTTCCCGATCGATCACCCATCCTGAAATTGCTCCAGGCCAAGCACGCTTAACCTCGGAGTTTTTTCGGAGCTAGGCTACCGGAAAAGAAGTTGCAACTTATTGATATGAGTATCCTATTAATCCTATTAAGCCCTGGATCGGAGTGTCACATGCCGGACACTCCAATTGCTGACCGGACACTCCAGTGGTACTCGAACTGGTGATTAAAGTACAAAAAAAGGAGGCACAACTAGCAAATCTACTTGAATGGAAAGACTTCAACAGTAACTAGGAGCACCACAAACAAGTAGATCTAGAAAGAAACCAACTACACAAGTAGATCGGGACTAAAGTATGTAAATTCGGGCTCACAAAGAACCCTACATCTCCGTTGAGAAGTCCACTAAGGACCGGGTTGCTCTCAACCCTATTCTTGCCAATCGACCACAAAGATCGAGCTTGAGATATTCCACTAGCAATTCTTTTTCGGGAGAGGGTAATACAACTTCCCGGGGCTTCTCACACAAAGTTAGGAGCTTTACGGGCACACCTAGTCGTCTAAGAGAAAAGGCTCCAAGAGCAACAAATGCAACTTCA
Source organism: Oropetium thomaeum (assembly GCA_001182835.1). Taxonomy (NCBI): domain Eukaryota; kingdom Viridiplantae; phylum Streptophyta; class Magnoliopsida; order Poales; family Poaceae; genus Oropetium; species Oropetium thomaeum. The sequence continues at coordinate 881,734 of LFJQ01000084.1, forward strand.
AACTTTAGTGCCTCACAAATGCTCAAGAGAATAGAATAGTGGCTCTAGGTGTTTCAATCTTGCTCTCTCTCTCAAACCCTAGCTTAATCTTGCAAAGGGATGACTTGAAGGGTGAGAGAGGAAGGTTTTTTGAGCTCAAGAGGGTGTTCAAGATCTGATTTTTGGAGAGAGTGAACCGTTGGAGAAGAAGGGATATATATACCCAAGCCCTCCAAAAAGAGCCGTTGGTCAACTGTGTGAAGGGTCACCGGATCCTCCGGTTCAGGACCGAAGGTTCCGGGAGACCCCTTTCTGAGTAGAAGTTCCAGGGGAACAGACCCTCCGGTCCTGGATCAGAGGTTCCGGGGAATCCCCTACTGGAATGAGGTTCCAGGGGGACCCGACACTCCGGTCCTGGATCGGAGGTTCCAGTGAACTCCTTGCTGGACTGAAGTTTCAGGGGTACCGGACACTCCTGTCCTGGATCGGAGGTTTCGGTGAACCCCCTACTGACTGAACGATTTGAGCTAGATTTGAGCATTTGATCGACTGTTTCACTTTGTTTTGGCATCCCTCTTGATAGCACGACATTCCTAAAAATAAAAGGACTCAATTATTTACACTTTTTAAGGCCAAACGTCCTTTTCTTCTGTATACGTCGTGTCGGAAAATTGATGCTCTTTGTTTGAAGTCGTTCTTTTTCTCCTTTTTGTAATCCTTATAAGCTGCACCATACCTTATAAAAATTATTAGCTCCTTAATTTTGTGGTCATTTCTCACCAAACCCACTTAGGGCCTAGATGCACTTTCAGTATAGGCCGAGGCAGGATTGCATTGCATAATAAATTTTTAAAACCAATAAAGTTACTGAATTTTTGTTTATCAAATCCTGGAACGTTAAAATCCTCCAAATTATACTAAAACCATCCAGGAGCAAAAATTTCCATCAATAATGGCTGTAACACATTCAGAAACAAAAAGTCAACCTGGATACCTTCCTCCCTTAGAGATTACGTGGCACCAACCGAGTGGTAGAACCCTTGTAAAAATTGAGCCTTTTTACAGTACTTACCTCAATGGAAGATTTTCTCCTTGACAGGTCAACTTAGATGGTAAAGCACCTCGGGTAAATTGGTTATCGCTAGACTAGCAACGTCAGTATCAATCTTGGATTACTCTTTTACGGCAGAGATGAGAATATTTACGTACCAAAAGATTTGCATGTCTTGAACTATGTGTCAATATGTGCCTTCTGATTACTAAAAAATATTGTCCATCTCTGTGCTGCAGATGTTGGACTACATGATTGAGCAAGGACCCGTGGAATTCGGCATTGAGGACTTCACCCCTACCCGCGTCACCAAGGAATCCGGACGCAGAGGATTTGTGGAGATACTCCGCCAGACCTTACAGTCGCTGGGTTATGCAGAGACTCCTTGGTTCAGATCCGGGAGTTTAGGCAGTGTGACCTATCGCGCTGCTCCGCCACGGTTACGCTATCCACTCACCCTCGACAAGCGAATGGAGAGACTTGGACCCTCACCACATTTGGTTCGGACAAGACTGAGGCAATCGAGTCAGCAGCCACCAGGCGTTGTTGAGGCTTTGCTAGAGACACATAGGGGATCTGGCAGACCAGCCAGCGGTGATGTTCCCGATACGGGACCAGGTCCACAGTAACCTGATGCCGCAATGTCAAGAATGCCCAGGTCAAGACCCTCAAGGGGGAGAAAGACCACGTGACTCCGTTGTTTCACGTGAGCTTGACAATGCTCAACTTGCATGAGGACACCATTCTCACTGCTCAGTTGGACGGCCAGGCTCTGGGACGGCTCATGAGGAGATAGCCCAACTCCAGGAGAGGATTAAGAGTTTGGAGAGCAGAAACAATGGACTGCGTTCTCTTGCGACGCCTGAGCTACGTGCATTTCTGAGTTGGAGGCAGTCTCTGAGATCAAGACTGCTCAGATACATGCTCGGGAGAATGATTGCAACATCATGCTGCAACTTAGACATTCACCAGCTGGAGATACTCCGGAGTGAGGCTGTGCAGATTGCTGAGAACCTCGTTCATGAGAACCATCATCTACAGCATCAGATTAGGGGACTCTTAGAGGCCCAGCAGCCGCCTCCCGCGAACGATGATGCACCAGAGTCAGAAGTGGCGGACCCCGACGCTTCAGACCCCGAGCCCGACGACGAGTAGCTTAAAGATGATCTTGCAGTTTAAGCTCATTCTTAGTTGTTAGCTTAAGGAGTGCGTTGTACTCGTTGTGGTTCAGCTTTGTGTTGTCTCGTAAAGTGGCGATAGCTGCAGTGTAACCATGTTGATGTAAGGATGGATTGTGTGAGAGACCCGACCAATTTATATTCAAGTTTACCAAGTTGACTCGCGGCCCACGCATGGTATGCGAGAACTCAACCCGATAAAAGAGAATATAAACCCGGCAGTCCCCGACATGCTTCTCAAGCAATGCCCAAGATCCAAGCACGTCGGCAACGTCACAGGTGATACATCACATAGGTCACATTAATGAATAACATTAATTTAAAGTATTCTTACATACCAAGGTTCTTCATAAGTCTTGAAACTAAAAAAAATTAAAGAGTGGAAGCGATTCTAAGGAAGACGATAGTCGTAGCGGTTGCAATAAGAAAACAGCAAAGGATTGTGATGCCCAACCCACGAACATCGCAAATCACGGTCACTCGAACGTCTTGACTATGCCTCGCCCTCGCCGGCATCGGCGGGGACAAAGTAGCCGAAGACCAACTCATCCTACGGTGAAATTAGAGCGCGCCAGAAAGAGGGAGGAAGGGAGAGAGAGGAGGAAGGAGATGGAAATGGGGAGAAAATCTCTTGGAGAGATTCACTGCTGAGGAGGAGTGAAGGCGCGGCGCGGGAGATTGGCCGGGGCGGTCGGGCTGCCAGCCACGGCGGTTGGTCGGCCGTGGCAGCGTACTGTTCATCGTAAGGCTATTGTCAAAATTGATTTTTCAATTCCTCCTTCAAGATTCGATTGAAAACTCTATCTCCCGAGCTCAAGAATTTTTGAAACTTTTTGTGTGTACTAAAGGAATTATTTGGAACAACTTTTATTAAAGGAAGGTTCACTGAATCAGCTTCTAAAGATCTGTGAATTTTCAATTAGGTTCAAACTAGTTGGAATTTTAAAGGGGTTTAAACCTTTACCAAAAATTTTCATAAAATCTCCAAAATTCTATTTTAATGTATAGTTAATTGTTATGCAAAAACATTGGGGTAGTTTATTAAGAAAACAAAAGGCTCCTTGAAAGTCGATTAGGGTTTTGCGAAAACGACGAAAACTTCGAAACCCTGACCCAAATTCAAAACAGGAAAAGGTCGAATTCAAATGATTGAATTAGTGAGCTCAAATTCAGAAGGACAAAAGATTGAAACTTTTGGGGATGTGACAGATTGTTTGACAGTATAGGAGGTCATGGGACGAATGTACTGCCATTATTTTGGGAATGAATGAAGTTTGATTTTTATGAGCTATCCGTGACATGTGTTCTGACATTATTTTGCATATGTCAAAATACAATCATGGAATGAACTGCACTAATAAGGACCTTGTCGCTTTTTCAGCATGGTGAACACAAGAGCTGGACGCCAGGATGCAGAAAGCTCCAACCCGCCACCCCCCGCCGCCGAGCCAACCTTTGCCGCGGCTATGGCGGCCATCCTGCAAAGCAGCCAGCAGACCCACGAAATGCTGCGGGCCATACTGGAGAATGCTGTCCCAAATCAAGGCGCTAGGAACCAAAACCAGGATAGCATCTATGCCGATTTCCTGGCAACGCATCCCCCGGATTTCAAAGATGCCCGGGAACCGATGGAAGCGGATCACTGGCTTTGCACGATCGAGGTCAAATTTGGGCTGCTCAATTGCACGGAGCACCAGAAGACCCTCTTCGCTGCCCAGATGCTTCAGGGGCATGCCGGTGCTTGGTGGGCTAACTACCTTGCCACCTCCCGCCAAACACCCGGTGCCATGGACGCAGTTCCAGGAAGCATTCCGCGCCCATCACATCCCCGCGGGACTGATGCAAAGGTAGGCCAAGGAGTTCATGGCCTTAACCCAAGGCAACTGCTCGGTGCATGAGTCCTCCCGCGTGTTCAACCAACTTGCTCTATATGCTCCAGCAGGTTGACACGGATGTGAAACAGAAAACACGTTTCATGGAAGGGCTGAACATTCCACTCCAGGGTCACCTGGCCCTGAATCAAGGGGCCTCATTCAATGAGTTCGTGAGCAACACCCTCATCGTCGAAGAATACCTAGAGAAAGAGCAACGGGAGAAGAAGCGAGTCAGCGGGGGGCCATCAAATGCGCCACCACCAAAGTACCGCTTGGTGTACACAGCACCAGATGGTAGGAGGTATAAAGCAACACCGCCGCAGGCTCCGTCGTTCCGTCCTCCGCAGCAGCCTTACCGGCCCCTGCAGAGTCAGCCACAGTCTGGTTACCGTGCACCACCACCGCAGAGGACCCAGGGTGTCCACCACCTCAGCAGGGCACCCATCCTAGGCCAGGAACCCCGTGCTTCACCTGCGGACAGTCGGGACATTTCGCTCGCGAGTGTCCTTCGAACCAGTAGACCGGAGGCAACCGGCAGGCCAACCAAGGGTGGGGCCAACAGAGAGGCCAGAGGAACCCCAGGACCGGTCGGGTGAACTACACACCACGACCGAAGAAATAGCCAAAGGAGAGCCTGTGCTGGCGGGTACTGTCACATCCCAAAAGTTTCAATCTTTTATCCTTTTGATAATGAGCTCACTGACTCAATCTTTTGATTTCAACCTTTTCCTGTTTTGATTTGGGTCAGGGTTTCGAGTTTTCGTCGTTTTCGCAAAACCCTAATCGACTTTCAAGAAGCCTTTTGTTTCTTAATAAAACTACCCTAATGTTTTTGGATAACAATTAACTACACATTAAAATAGAATTTTGGAGATTTTATGAAAAGTTTTGGTAAAGGTTTAAACCCTTTTAAAATTCCAAACAATTTTAACTAATTTGAAAATTCACAGATCTTTAGAAGCTGAATCAGTGTACCTTACTTTAAGAAAAGTTGTTTCAAATAATCCTTTTAGCTCACACAAAAAGTTTTCAAAAATTCTTGAGCTCGGGAGCTAGGTCTTTCAATTGAATCTTGAAGGAGGAATTGAATTAATTGAAATTTGAAAACAGCCTTACCGTGAACAGAGCGTCACCGCCCGCAGCGGCCATTGCCATGGCTGCAGCCCGGGCAGCGCCGGCCGATTTCGCGCACCATTACTCCGAAGCCGTCCTGCGGATCTTGGCAAAGATCTTCCCCTCCTATCCCTGCTCCGTCCTCCTCCCTCTCCCTTCTCCTTCCTCTGGCGCCCTGCTTTCCTCTCTGCCGCACGGCACCGCCTGACAGGAGCCACGCCTCCCGCGCCCAATTGCCGGCCACCGCTCCCCTCACCAATCAACGGTGCGCCACTGCTCTCTCCCTCCCTTGGCTCAGTTTCCCCTCGAGTACAAGGCCGAAGCACCAGCTCCCCCTCCTTTCCCTTCTTCTTTCTCTGTTCTGCCGCGCGCCACAGAACACCACCGCCATTGCCGCCCCACCGACGCCAGCTCACTCCGGCCACTCCCAAGCCACGCCACCGTGCCCGGAAGATCCCCGACTCTCTGTTGCTCTCCAACCACCGAGATCGCCGGCCGTGCCCTGGTTTCTCAGGAACGTCGCCGCCCCTGTTCCTCGGCCGACAACCACGCCGGCGGCTCACCTCTTCCCAAAATTCGTCACCACGGTAGCTCGATTCTTAAATTCCTTCAACCGGCTTATTCCTCTCACCTTGGTACACAATTCGATAAGCTATCGGCCGCAGATCATCGCCAGTGAGGAAGGAACACCTCACGCCACCGTCGGCCGCCATTGAAGCCGCCACCGGAGCTCACCGTCGCCAACCACCCTGCTGCCTTTCCCGTGGCCTTAATCCTTTCCAAATCAGTTCTTTGAATCAAGGTGATGCTCCACGACCTTTCAATTTCCCCTAGCCCCCTCCTCCGGCGAGGATCCCACCGGAGCAACCGCCACTGCCTATTCCCCTGTTTCTGTTACTGTTCCATTCAATTTTCTATTTTCCTTTTATTTAGCCAAAAGTTGCCTAGTGTGTAGAAAATCATGGAAAAGTCTAAAAATTCCAAACCTAATTTTATTTGAATCCTTGAATAATGAATTAATTTTCCGTTAAAGCACTTTTTCAAAATTGTCCCTGGAATTTCCTTAATAATTCAATGTATTATTTCTGTTGTTGATTTTTATTTGAAGTTCCAGAAGGTTTCTAGGGCTGATTTTTGTACCATAATGTTATCTTGGCATGATGCATCTCCTGCATTTTTATCAGAATTTTTCATGAATATTTGTGCATGCATGTCACTGTTAATACCCCCAAAACCCTAGATTATTTGCCTTTATCTAAAGTGCATTAGGCAAGTCACCCAAAAGCCCAAGACCTTTAACAAAAACTTTAGTTTATATGCTCAGTAGCAGATATATAAAGTTTCATGATTTTTCCATAGGTTTTAGCACTTGTTTCTGATTTTACAAGTTTGAAAAACAGAATGTTGTTTGATTTTTAGTAAATTCATAGAAGCTCAACTTGACCCCAAACCAGAGCCAAAAGTCTTAGTTTAGAGTCTAATTTAAACTAAAAATGGTCCCATGCCTGTAACTTAACTTTGAATTTCACCGGAAAAGTCGTTACGACTTTTACGGCACCCTTACGGTATTCCCGATGTCGTAAACAGGCCACGACAGTCGGAGGGCTCGTGTTCCTGTTAACGCGAGTCAAAACCACTCAAACTTAGTCTCATAGTAACCCAAGACACTTAGTAAAGCTAGTACATGAGATGTGTTTTGGGAATTTTTCCCGAAAATGACATCCGTGTGTCACCCGATATCGGAACCCAAAACCCGGGAATCGGGAAAACCCGTAACCGGAATCGGTAAAACTGTTTAGGTCATAACTTGAGCTGTAGAACTTCGATTGACTTTGTTCTTTTTGCATTGTGTTCGTAGACTCAGTAGCTACCTCTCTGCATCATATCGCATCATTTGGGCATCATGGCATCATGGCATGCATCTCATATCTACGCGTTTTTACTTTATAGCTTACGAACCGCCAGAGAGTGACGCGGGTGCTGCTACGGGAGAAGCACCAGAGGTTGATCCAGCTGCTGAGGAAGATAACATCGCTGCTGTTGAAGGGAAGCACCTCATATTGCTACCCTAAGTAATTTACTTAATGATTAATATGAATGCTTACGTATAGGAATGCATAAAGTCGGGCTTAGTAGTAACATTGGGAAAACCTATTATTGTTGCATGTACCCCTCTTGGTATTGAATATGTCACCTTGTCAACCTGGGTAGAGTGTCTTTATTCGAGTCACGAAATGCTTAGCCCTGCTTAGATAACACGGTAGAAGTCGAGTGGTAAGTCCCACTCGCACGTATAGGATTTACCCTGGTTACTTATGAGCTTGTGCCAAGTTCATATGTTGGTAAAAGTTGGGAAGTGTTAAAAACTGAAATCCGGACGATGGGATAGGAGTGCAGCAAGACATGGAGGTCTTGTGTGCCGTAGGCCCCGTCTGGATTGACCTAGGACCCGGCCGTGTTATTCTTGGCCTGAGCACTTTCCGTTCATACCACATGTCCGATATAATGGTAAGACAAGCTGAGTATCTCACTGCGTACCAACGTTTGGCCGATGACTGCACGGTGTGTGGAACGAGGGAGTCATGGGTGCCTGCGAGGCCGTGATACTCGACGAGGGACTCACGTGTGCCTGCGAGGCCGTGGTACTCGGCACCGTGTGGATTTTCCAAACCGTGTGGGCACGAGTGTGAAAAAGGTTGACATGAGTACCCCCTTGTGTAACTTTAGCGGGTTGCATGAGCCATATGGTCCTCAGTCGTGTGGGTACAGTTGGACTCCCCTGCAGGGTGTAAAATCGGTTCGAATCCGCCGCGGTCACGGTTATGATCAAGCTCAGTGTCCTTTGGATAATATCGTAGAGTTGTCACATAACATGATCGAAATTGGGATATTGTTGATGGAAATGGAATATGGGTATTGGTATCCATGGTTCGGATGGAACACGGATGATGGTATGCACATGGCTTATGGTTACATGGTACTTAGGGATTGGGTTTATAGTAGTTGTTCATGCCCGCAGAGTCTTTTACTTTATGCTTATTCATATATGCTTAGTTTCTGCTTTAAGCCATCGAGTCCATTCCTATACCTTATTTACCTTGCTACAGCCTCATTGCATTATCATTGGAGTCGGGAACTAATTCCCACCACAGGGTAAGACTTGCGAGTACCTTCGTACTCGACGTTTGTTGTTTAAGTTTTTGCAGGTGAGGATGAGTTGGTCTTCGGCTACTTTGTCCCCGCCGATGCCGGCGAGGGTGAGGCGTAGTCAAGACGTTCGAGTGACCGTGATTTGCGATGTTCGTGAGCTGGGCATGGCAATCCTTTGCTGTTTTCTCATTGCAACCGCTGCGACTATCGTCTTCCTTAGAATCGCTTCCGCTCTTTGATTTTTTTTAGTTTCAAGACTTATGATGAACCTTGGTATGTAAGAATATTTTAAATTAATGTTATTCATTAATGTGACCTATGTGATGTATCACCTGTGACGTTGCCGACGTGCTTGGATCTTGGGCATTGCTTGAGAAGCATGTCGGGGGACTGTCGGGTTTATATTCTCTTTATCGGGTTGAGTTCTCGCATACCATGCGTGGGCCGAGTCAACTTGGTAAACTTGAATATAAATTGGTCGGGTCTCTCACAGGTATGTTCTCGCTCTCTAGTCATTCAGCATTCGTTCTCTTTGATTCAGGTGCCTCACATAATTTCATCGGTAAAAACTTTATTAAGGGTAAAAATTTAGTTACTGTCCCCCTGGAACCACCCTTCATCATAAAATCACCTGGGGGAAATATCTTGTCCAACTATGGCTTATGGGAGACACCACTAAATCTAGGGGGTTACACCTATCCTACCTCGTTCATAATCCTAGACGGGTAGGGCATCGATATTATCATTGGTATGAAATGGATGAAACACCAAAATGCCCTCTCGATATTGCTAACCGTGTAGTCCGCCTAACCTCCCACTTCACGGATCTGTTTCTATAAGCTTAGACCATCCTAGATTTGCCCCCAAGCAAATCTGCCATGTTGTCGGAAAAACTATGGATGAGATACCAGTGGTTAGAGAATTACCAGATGTGTTTCCAGAAGATCTACCTAGCTTACCCCCGGACAGGGATGTTGAATTTCAGATTGACCTACAGCCAGGCACAGCCCCAATCTCCACAGACCATACAAGATGGCACCAAAAGAACTAGCCGAGTTGAAGATACAGTTGAAAGAATTGCTGGACAAGGGTTTCATGACCCAGTTCCTCGCCTTGGGGTTGTTTGGCTCTATTTGTAAAGAAGAACGATCAATCCTGGAGATTATGCGTGGATTACCGTCCCTTGAACGCGGTCACCATCAAGAACAAGTATCCACTACCACGCATAGATACTCTGTTTGATCAGCTGGCTCGAGCAAAGGTCTTTTCCAAAGTCGATCTTAGATCTGGCTATCATCAGATCAAGATTCATCCATCGATGTTCCAAAGACGGCCTTCTTCACCATATATGGGCGGTACGAGTACGTGGTGATGTCATTTGGACTCACTAATGCACCAGCGTACTTCATTTACCTTATGAACTCAGTTTTCATGCCGGAGCTGGATAAGTTGTAGTGGTGTTCATTGATGACATCCTAGTGTACTCCAAGACTGTCGATGAACATGCTGAACACTCTAGATAGTCCTACAGAGACTCAGAGATCATCAACTCTATGCCAAATTCAGCAAGTGTGAATTCTGGATTGAGCGTGTCTAATTTTTTGGTCACGTGGTGTCCGCTGAAGGCATTTCTGTGGATCCGGGGAAGGTGCAAGATGTCATTGATTGGAAGGCACCCACAACAGTCCACAAAGTGCGTAGCTTTTGTGACTAGCAAGGTATTATCGTCGCTTCACCCCCAGGTCCAAGATTGCCAAACCTATCACAGAGCTGCTCAAGAAAGATTAGAAGTTCAAATGGACGGAAAAGTGTGAAGTGGCTTTTCAAACTCTGAAGAAATACTTGACCACAGCACCAGTACTCGCCCAACCGAACTTGAACAAGCCCTTTGACGTGTATTGTGATGCGTCAGGTATTGGACTTGGTTGCGTGTTGATGCAAGAAGGACGGCTTATTGCTTATGCTTCAAGGCAACTCCGTAAGCATGAGCTAAATTACCCCACACACGAATTGAAGTTGGCAGCTGTGGTGTTAGCTCTGAAGGTGTGGAGGCATTATTTACTAGGAAATCTAGTAAATCTCTACACCGACCCAAGAGCTTAAAGTACATCTTCACTCAGAATAAGTTGAATATGAGGCAAAGACGATGGCTGGAGTTAATCAAGGATTATGAACTGGAGATTCACTACCATCCAGGCAAGGCCAATGTAGTTGCAGATGCACTGAGTAGAAATGCCCACTGCCACTACCTAGATCAAGGGATTACCATCGAAGAACCAGAGCCAACTCTAAGAATTCT